>PVIW01006728.1:7707-82793 GCA_004026585.1 Noctilio leporinus | reverse complement strand
CACTATTTACAATAGCCAAGTGCTGGCAACAGCCTAAGTGCCCATCAGTGGATGATTGGATCAAAAAACTTTGGTACATTTACACAATGGAATTCTATATAGCAGAAAGAAAGAAGGAACTTGTACCCTTTGCAACAACATGGATGGAACTGGAGAGTATTATGCTTAGTGAAATAAGCCAGTCAGTGAAGGACAAATAGCATATGATCTCACCCATTACGGGACAATAATGAGCAAAACTAACAGCAAGCAAAACAGAACCAAGTATATGAATACAGTGAATAGGCCTTCAGTGGTCAGGGGTTGGGGGGAGGGGGAGGCAGAGGCAAGGAAGGGGAGTAGTTTAGACAAGAACCTAGTATAAAGGAACATGGACATGGACAACAGGTGGGATTGACTTTGGGGGAAATGGGTGGGTGGGTGGGGGGACAGAAGGGAGCAAAAAGGAGATGAATGTAATACAACAACAATAAAATTAAAAAAAAAAAAAAAAAAAACACTCGTGTTTTCAAGCCTAAACATTGTTCACTGAAAACAAGTTAACTCAAGTTTGCACTTGCACTAGTTTTTGCTGTAAAATTGCTGGTCAACAATGGGTTGATGACATATAAGAAATAGACATGAATTTATTTTAAAGAACGCATATCCTGCCCTGGTTCATTTACCGCAAATTAACTAAATG
The DNA here is from genome assembly GCA_004026585.1 of Noctilio leporinus. Classification (NCBI taxonomy): domain Eukaryota; kingdom Metazoa; phylum Chordata; class Mammalia; order Chiroptera; family Noctilionidae; genus Noctilio; species Noctilio leporinus. Next base: position 82,111 of record PVIW01006728.1, on the reverse strand, counting down.
ACTTCCTACTTTAGAGAAAAGCTTCTAATTCATTTGTGTATACACATGCATTTGAAAGCCCCATCGTAAGATTTGATGACTTTTCTCGAAGCCGTCAAATTCGAAGACCCAGTTATTATTGGAGATACTTACTGCTTTGGCTGGGCTGGGGTTGGGAAAGTGAGGAATTTATTTAGTATCCACTCATTGTCATCATATTATGCCATAACATCATTCTACACACATGGAATGTATAACCCTTTCCTTAGAACATAGGAAAGTTGGATGTGCTGGCATTAGAGAAGATTAATAGTCATTTTAAGCTTCCTAAGGCCAAACCCATGCTTTTTATTTCTGCTGTATTTCTTATAGTACCTAGCACAGTGTTAACACAAGTACTGAATAATACTTAATAAAGACATGCTGCACAACTATATTCTTGGTAACTTCCTTCCCATAGGAAGCTTGCACAGAATCCTGTCATCTACCTCCACACCACCCTTAGGACAGCTTTGGGCCTGGGAAGGGTGGAGCAAAGCAAAGGCATACAACCTAGCAGAAGGAAGAGAAGTACTAAGATGGGGCTAGTGGAGTGAGAAATGTTGAGGGGAATAGGCAAAAGATCATGTGGTAATTTGTTGCTGCTTAATAAATCAGAATTAAGTAAATGTTTATAACCCTAAACTATCACATTTAGTCCAAGTCTAGAGGTATAAGATGTTTGAGGATCAGAAAGAGTTGAGAGATAGACCACACTAAAAAAAATACTATCAATTGTTTGTCAGAAATGAATTGGGCTGCCCATTGACTGAAACTCTTGGAAGCCTGTGGAAAAGGCTGGACTGGGCACTAATGGGGTATATTCAATGTTGTAGCTGCCATTTTTGAGTAGGAACAAGCTTGTTTTGTTGTCACTCTGGAGGTGTCCTGATTTTATAATTTTTTGGGTTTATTTAAATACCACTTTTAAGTGGGAACAATAGCCCCCTGCTATAGAAATCTACTGCCGTTATAACTCTTGGTAGTCTGTTTGGTTCCAAGTCCTAGTCTAAGAGAAGAGAGCACAGAGAGGAGAGGGGATGAACACTGGTCATTTTTGTTGATATCCAGCCATGCTTTGAGATTCTTTGGGACAGCTTCTACCAATAATGCTACACCTGAACAAATCTTTTTCAGCCACATCCTCACTAATTATGCATCTAGTTGAGGAGCCCCAAGCTGTTGAGCTGTCCCTGTCCACTTGCAGAGTCAGCATCTTCTATTGCGGGTTGGTTGGCAGAGAGCACTTTCTCAGACAGAGACTAGAGGGATGGCTTATGACATTGGGGCTAAGCTTAGATCAGTTGTGACACCTATGAGTTCCTTATTGACTGATAAAGAAACTGTAAGTGAGGTGAGTGATCATAAAGGCTTCTCTGTCCAAGGAACTTCCTGGAAAATGATGGACCCACTATACTAATACAAGATCCTGATGAAAAATATATAATTAACCTATAGGTTCTAGAATAATCATGACATATCTATTGAAAATGGCACTTCTGTCATGTTTGCAAGTGGTATCTTTGTGTGTATATTTAAGAAAAACCTGTCAGGGTCTTTGGGATGCCAATTACTAATATTTAATGTAATTTTGCACCAAAACTGTTTTAAGCCCTTAAAATTGAATTACTTAGTTTATCTTCATAAGATGAGGTAGGAACCATTATTACCTTCACTTGTAATATCAGAATTGGGGGCAGGGGCCAGGCACCACACATACAACCAAGACCTGTGTGATTGTTTTAGGTGCTCAGAGACAGAACAAGCTGATTGCAAGTGTCCTAACTAAGCTTGTGGAAGAGAATCTAGACTAAGTAGGCTGAGAGCATCTCTGTCCTTGCCCCATAACCAATCTTCAGGTGTCTGACTTACTAGGTATTCTTGGACCTGCAGCTTCTCCTTTCCTAGTTGCTGCCCTTGAAACTTAGGAGGTTCTTGTTCGTCAGGAGCCCTTTGCATTCTATTAGATGTGGGTAGTAAAAATTGGTCTCGCTTATTCATTTATTTTGCTTTGGGTTAAATGTATATAGCAACCAATACAATCATTGGTCCAGCTAGGATTTGACACTTCGGTAAGGGAGACATTCTCATCAGACATCAGGATTCACAGGTAAAATAAGACCCAGTATCAACACCCTGACATGTGTGATTGAGTATGAAAATCATATCCCCTCCCTGTCTTGTTTATTCTTTAAATTTCAAGCCCCATTAAAAGAATTATTTGTAATATAAATACTCTAAACATATTATAACAAAAAAGAAATATTTGTCAAGAGAAGGGAAGCAACAAAACAGGATTCGTGGGTGGTGAGTTGTTACTTTTAAGTAGTGACTGTTAGAGATCTGAAACATGAAAAATCATGTCACTTTCAGATGAGACATAGAAGTTCTTGTTTGAAGTGCATCTTAGCCAGGAGGAGACCGACCTCTGCACCCACAGACAGAATCCAACATGGCTGCCACTCAGGGGGAGGGTGATGCCTTCGCTAGGGTTTCTTTTGAACTTCCATTAGGGAGGTGGTTATTATTCAGCTATTTCCCAATATAATGCCTCCCCTTCCAAATTATCTAAAGGAAGAGATTTGGGAATATTTTTAGTAGCATAAATTATTATGTTAAAAATAATGAAGACCTAGAGCTGTTGTAAAGCTATTTTCAATGTCAGATAACAAACACCCTGTCATGCCTGGTTATAGCATAGCTGCCAAGGGTGAAGTGCTCTCACTTTAAAACATAATATCCCAGATTTCACACCCCCTAGAGCTTCAAAACTGTTAATGCCCTACTCTCCTTGTAAAACCACCCATAGCAGCTGCCTGCCATCCAGGGTTAGCTCTCAGATGAAAATGATTGAAATTTTGTAGGCTAAATATTTGGAGTAATCTGAGGAAATGGATCTGGGAAAAGCTATTATTAAGGGCCCACTCTTCGCTCAGATTTTACTGATTCAAATAGTTTTCTATCATTCCCTATTTAAACTAGCACAAAAATAAAGAAGGGAGTTGATTCAGTGCTTCATTAGATACACTGGTTTGCTCAGCCAGCACCAATATTCTTAGAGGCTGCTGTACACCATGCATTGCTCAGGTGCTTCAAGGACATCTAGCTTGCAAGAAAGACTTAATGAATAACCATTGGATTCCCCAGGACTTTAAAGAGTAGATTGCCACTGGAGTTGTTTGTTCAAGGCAATGCAATACAACACCCTATGGATGTAGAGCAAGTACGAATCTTAGAAAGGGATATGTATATTTCAGTTCAGTTATAACTCAATTTCCAATTTTAATTTCTGACTGTAAGCTTCATTTTGCTAGGTTAGTGGAAAGAAACTTTAACCTCCGTTCTTTCTGGGGTTTCCCCACCTCTCCCCAGGACTGTGTCACACTTCTGGATCTTGTGCAATGTTAAGACAACTGGAGTAGGTTGGCATTATGTCCTGTCACATCTGCCCAGTTCCGTTGTTTCTGTCTTTATCCTCCAGGATTAGTGACTCCCAGCCACTCAGTTTGGGGCTGGGATATCTTGGGTGAGGCTATCTTTGGTCCTGTTGGCCTTCGTATACAGTCTGTAGTCATTCCCTTCTCTTTTCTGAGGTCTTGCTGCCTTCTAGGTGGTTGCACCAGGGGGTGAGGTATAGGTACTGTCTGCTTCCTGACCTACTCTGTCTCCCCCTGACCTCTGGGGAAGTGTCTTTAGGGGCTAAGGAACAGCCTTCTCTGTTCAGGTTTCTTTGAGAGACTTTCTTATACTGAAGACTTTAGTTAAACAAAAGGCAGAAAGACTAAGGGGAATAATTTTGCCTTTTTCTCTGGTGTACTCCTTTCTCTGAGGCAAAGAAGAGCAAGTTAATGGGAACATGCCAAGAGGGTAGAGAGAAGAAGTGAAAAGGAATAATACTGGGAGGGAAAAATAAATGCTTATTCTTTAACAACCCCGTGGAAGTAAATAATACACACTTATTAAAGTGCTTGCATGGAGAGGAACAAAGGGGATTAAGAGGAAAGGAGAATTCAACTTAAACAGAATTGAGAAAATGCACAGACTAGCTGTGCATTTTCAACAGTGCCTTTCAAATATTGGGGGGCGTACAATGGATAGCTCTTAAAAATGACTTTAAGATTGGAGGGCTTCATAGCACAGTGAGCAATGATCAGATGGCCTGTGGCCAATTGGAATATAGGATACATTTTTGGGGGGAGAGGGAGAATGAATTAAGTAGAAGGAAGAGAGATAAAATTTTCCTAAAATCACATCTCCTTTTACTTTGTGAAGATAGAACCACTAACTCATAGAATATTAGTGCTAAATATATATATATATATATATATATATTTATGCAAGTTTTGGCTGCACCCCCAAAAGCAGTGACTCAGATTCTTCATTTTCAAGAGATCTCCAGGTGATTCACATACATCTTAGAACTGGGACACATAGTAAATGTATATATATATATAGAAGAGCGTTTGGTTGCATCATTTAATTTTTTAAAGTATGGAAAGGTTATAACATTTGTCCCAAGTTGTCTAGTCTATGGAAATAATAGACTAGACCTAGTCTATTAGACTAGTCTATTAGAACTAAACCTAATATTTGGGGTCCTGGTTCTTTGTGATCCCTAGGACAGTCTTGTATTAGTATAAAGGTTTTAACAATTGGGTTAAGAATGAATTGGAAAAGAACAATATCAATGTCAAGGCAAAACCCTTTGTCAATATAACTCTTCCTGGGGGGTTAATTTCCAGATAGTGAAGATGTCATCTAAGGACTTGGATTTTATTCAGTGAATCACCATTATGTTCTCAGACTCAGCAGCCAGGCCAGCTGCATTGCCAGATGGCCCAGCGGCCCCACTGAGCTTATCTTGTTGGCCTGAGAATTAGAGCGGAGCAGAGGGAGAATGAGAGAGTGCCTGCTGCAACTCCAGCTGTTGATCTAATTCCAGAACTGAGCTCAATAAGGATCTGGCTGCTAAAAGAACAACACATATTCTTGCCAGAGAGAGAAGTCCCAAACATCTGATGATTTGCTTCAGTAAGTGTATGGTGTCTCATGAGCAATCAGAAGATGGGTGAAGCTCAGTTGAATTCTTTTCTTCAATGCTATTTGAAGGGACATATTTTGTGATTTTGATACAGCTCCCTTGCTCAGAGGGTGGTTCATGGACCAGCATCATCAGTGTCATTTGGAGCAGGTTAGAAATGCAAGTTTTAGGCTGCACCCCCAAAAGCAGTGACTCAGATTCTTCATTTTCAAGAGATCTCCAGGTGATTCACATACATCTTAGAACTGGGACACATAGTAAATGTAAAAAAATCAGGTTGTCTTTCTGGTTCGGTAGGGTTAGGGGACGATGATAGCTGGGGCTGCAGAGGGGGACGTGAAGAAGACCAGACTGAGATATGAGACCTGGACTAGACCCATTTCTGCCACTTCCCCTTGGTAGGACCCTGGGGATATCACTCCACCTCTTCAGGCATTGAATTCCTCATCTTTAAAATGGAAGAATAACATCAGACACATTTATCTTAGGATTGTGTGAGGATCAAATAAGAACATCAAGAAAATGATCAGTAAAGGACAATGCACTTTTCAAAAGCAAGAGAATGAAAATTGTTGTAGTTGCTCAGGTATACCAAAAATGGAATTTGGGCTTTTTTGACTTTTGAGAAATGAGTCATAACACCAATCTAAGTTAATTATGAAGAAAATGTACGTGACAAGCAAGAGCACCTCATGAATCAAGGAAACATCTCCTCTGAGCCACTTTCCTCAGAGGTGAACACAGAATTGACTCAAAAGTGGATTCCTTGAGACAGACACTGTTTATGAAGTTAACAGTGGTTCTCAGCCAGAGATGTTCATTACAACCACCTGGGGGACCTTTTATTTTAGTTTTTATTAACAAAAAAAAATTTTTTAAAGATTTTATTCATTATTTCTAGAGAGAAGGGCAGGGAGGGAGAAAGAAAGGGAAAGAGACATCAATGTGTGGTTGCCTTTCACCTGCCTCCAGCTACAGACCTGGCTGGAGACCTGGCTTGCAACCTGGTTATGTGCCCTGACTGGGAATTGAACCAGCGACCCTTGGGTTGGCAGGCCAGCACCCGTTCATTGAGCCACCAGCCAGGGCCTTGGGGGAATCTTTTAAAAACTGTTGTTTGGGTTCCAACTCAGACTCATTGAATTAGAGCCACCAAGGCTGGGAGACAAGCATTAATTTTTAAAAGCTCCCCAGGTGATTTAAATGTGTAGCTATGGCTGAAAGCCACAGATAAAGTTCTCCATCAGAACAATGTGCTGTGTACAATTGAACGTTTCTTGTCATGGACAACTGTGGTATAAAGCTGGAATGGTAAAATGCTTCCATGTTTCCTCTTCATGGTTGCAGAATTCTTCTCAAAGTAATTCATTTAAAAATGTGGCCTGGAAGAAGTAAGAAAAAAGATAATTTTATATTTCAGCACTACTTTGCACATAAAGAACTCTTTTTTTTTTTTATTTAATTTTATTGTTTTTGTATTATATCCCTCCCTTTTTTACTCCCCTCTGTCCCCCTTCCCACCCACCCACTATAAAGAACTCTTTAAGTGCTGGGCGACAAACACAAGGCCCTCAGGCCAAATCCAGCCCTCCACCTTGGTTTATCCAGCCTGGCACCTTGTTTCTACCTAGCTCATTTAACCATTAAGGAATAGTTACATTTATATAGTCCTAAAATTACATTCCGCCCTTTTAAGGCAACCGCAAGGCTGATGCAGCCCCCCTACTCCCTTTACCCACTCCTGTGAAAATGAGTTTGACACCCCTGCTTTAGGTCATCTATTATGACATGATGAGGTCAAGTGGGCATTGTAGTCCTGGGACCAGTCAAAAAAGATGGGTGCTGAAAACCAAGGAATGGGTTCAGAGGACACCCAAGGCAAAAGAAAATGTTCGGTTAAGAAAGCCTGATGATTATGACTTAAGAAGGGAGACTTGGGAGCTTGAAGATGACTCAGCAACGTTTGGAATGGGCACAGTTAAGTTTCCTTGGATCCAGATTAGCTTCCTGAGATCTTTAGTCTCTGTTCCGGATCACTGAGCACGTGAACTCTCATACCGAGTTCTTGTTTCTCTACAACAGGGACCATCTTTTTTCTGAGTAGGGCCCCAGGTGACCAGAGGAGGGACAGGCCTCTCCCATACCATGTCTGTGGAATGTGCTCAGAAAGCCTCCAGCTTTTTAGTATAAGCCAGTTTCTTTAGATGAGAAGTGATCTGTTAAGAGCAGGAGTCAGCATATTAGTTATACTCTCTCTGTCACCTAAAGTGTTTCATGCTCTGAAGCATGAGACATGGGGACTTCAGCTGAATCAAGTGCCATTCCCTGTCTCACATGTACACAGAGAATTATTTCATTCAACTCCCTTTTCCCGAACAGTCTACACCTATCCCTCCAAGTACCTATCCCAAGATCTATTTGGTCATCTTAACTTGTCCCCTTGAGAATGACTCTGGCTCGGGCGCTGAATACACTGGACAGAGACTCTCCTGTCTAAGGCTGAAAAGGCAGCTCATAACTCCTTTTCTGCTAAAGGCCGTGAACTCAGCTTTTCCCACATATCTTTTCTCATGGGGCTCTTTCTCACTGGTTATCATGAAAACCAATGGAACTTGGGACCAACAGTTCCTTTAAAGTCATCTTTAATAAAGCCCATTTATTAGGAAACCAAAAGGGAGCTATAGCTTTATTTTCTCTGTACTTCTGACCCTGAAAAAAGTAAACTTGATAGATAAGAAGCTATTTTAGGGGGCGTTAAAGATGTAGGATATCATTAGCAATAGATCGCTTACACATGTGCATGTTTGCTGTTATTATTTACAAATAACATTGGCACTTTCCTAGAAAATTTAAAAAATTCTAGGGAAAAAAAAACAAATTAAATGAAACAAATGTCTTTTTAAAGGTTCCTGTATTTTTTTCTCCTTTCCTCTTCTCTTCTTCAATTTTGAAGGAAAGTGTAATGGTAACTGGGGGAACAAACCAAACCCTCTGGAATCTGAAGGTCAGCCCTAACACCCAGCCAGGCTCTAAATTTCTGCTTGACAAGTTTGATTCACTCCTCATCCCCACTTTCTTTTCTTCTATGAAGAACGGAGAAAATAATTGTACCCACCACCCAATGTTGTTGGGTAGTAATGTCTTTGTACTTGTCAGTAGTTTTAAGTATTTTAAGCAGTCAGATCATGAAAGGTCTTTTTATCATACATAATTTATACAATCATGTCCTCAAACACATAGTATTTATTACTACAAAAAATCTTTATTTCCTGAAGTTAATATATACATAAAATCTATTTTACTGTAATAATATGGCTTGAAAAACATCAACCAAGTATCCTGATCCTCTGACCCTCCCCTACCGACCCCCCTTCCCAACACATACACACCTTTCTCTCTTTGTTTAGGGACCCTGGCTCAATCCTGCTGGCCACTGGAGGTATGTGCAATTTATAGAGATGGTACATTTCCACAGGGGAAAATCTTGAATGGTTAACTCTGCTAAAGGGATAATAATTCAGTTCCTTTACAATGGCCTGAATGGTAAATAGATACTGGACATTTTCACTTCTGGCTCTTGAATTTAGAGCCCAGTTCCAAATATGATGCTTCTAATCTTCCTACCCTTTGCCACAGTTTTGAAGAAGGCCAGGCTAACAATGTGCCAGTGGCCTTAGTAATCAAATCCCCCTGCACCTTTTATTTTGACCTGGCAGAAGGTGAAGAGATGGAATTCTTAAGTAGGATGGGGGTCACATGCGCTCTTTTTGGGTGGTTTCCAGATACTCTATTTGGCAGAAAAAAAGCTTGTCAGCCTAGAAGGGTGGAACCAGATTTGATCTCCAAAGTGTGGTAATTAACCAACCCCTTTTAAAATTTTTAAAAACAGGATATTGCTGTTCAGGTGTGTTACATTTGTGGTCTTATTGGGTGTTCTTCCTAACACCGGTGCTGGCATAAACCATAGAATCACATTCGCAAATGATGGCCAAGCTTCCTTCCTGCCTCTGATTGGACTCTCTAGGCCATTTAATCCAGGCAATGAAATTGCAAAATGTACTTTACCTAAAAATCATTCCTGTTCATCATTCAAAAGTTTCAAAGGACATTTTATTTATGGCTGTGAATGGAACCTTCATTCTCTCAGGGCCTCTCTAGATTTTTTAAAATAGTGAGTTCCTCATCTGTCTTTCACTTCCCATTAGAAAGTGCTGACATTACTTAAAATTTATGGTATACTTACTACGCTTTGCAACTTCTATAGAGAGTCTTCTTATTTTTCCTTCCTGTTATTGTGTTTTCTGAAACATTCGCAGGGTGTAAGGTGTCAGTTCCAATTAACCTCAACCATGGGCCTTTAATCTTTTCATGGTGGGGCTTTAAAGTCTTTACAACTCCAAGCAGAGAGCTCTGTGATTTGCCAAAATTCGAACCAGGAAGGAAGAGTCCCTTCCTTCCTCCATTCTATTTTATGTTATGGCTTTTCCCACTTCTTGCTGCACAATATTTGTGATAGCACAACACTTTTGGAAAATGAAAAATGGCTCCTGTCATCAAAAGTGTGGGACCCTTGCTTTCTAGAAAACCCACAGACATTGTTTTATTCTCATAGAATTCTTCACCTTTTCAAAGTCCTTTTGATTTTAAGAATACATCCCTCTAAAGCACATCTTACCGTTTTGCTGTATTTTCCATTTCATTCTTAAATGTCAGAATTTATATTTCAAGTTCTACTGTAAATGAGGTTTTTATGTTTTGTACTAGTTTATCCACCTCTTTCTTTCCCAACTCCAAAAAAACAAGTCAGAAAGAACTTGGTACCTCTTCTTCCTCTGGTACCATGATCCTCCAAAGCTTCTGAGCCAGGGGCAGTTGTCAAAGATAGATGTGTTGGCGCTGTATGTGCACCTCTGTCTCCCTTTTATCCAGACCCAGAAATTCCAGAAATTCAGTGATGACAGATTATGATGGTTAGTTTTATGTCAATTTATCTGGGCCATGGGATGCTCAGATATTTGGGCAAACATTATTTTGAATGTGTTTTTGAGGGTATTTCTAGATGAAATTAACATTTAGATTGATAGAGTAAAACAGATTGCTTTCTCTAATGTGGGTGGGCCTCATCTAATCAGCTGAAGGCCCGAATAGAAAGAAAAGGTCTTTTGCCAGTAAGAAAGAACTCCTCCTGGCTGATTGCCTTGAATGAGGACATGTTTTTCCTTTTTTCTGTCTTCTTCTTCTTCTTTTTTTCTGCCTTAAGATTTAAACTGAAACATCAGCTCTTCCTAGGTCTCAGGCCTACCAGCATACAGACTGGAGTGACACATTGACTCTTCTGAGTCTCCAGTTGCTGACTACAAATCTTGGGATTGTCAGTCTCCTTAATGGTGTGAACCAATTCCTTATTCTCTCTCCTCCACCCCCATTCTATTGGTTATGTTTATCTCTTGATGTTGCAATGGAAATCTTGATTTTTTGATTTTCATGATAAAAACTGTTAGGAGACCATCTCTCTTAGGGCTTAGACATTGGGTCACTTGTTTTCGTAAACTTGCATTTGAGACCTGGTTTTAATCCTATCTCTTCTACCAACTAGTTGTATGATTAGGGGCAAATTACTTCTCCTTGTGCTCTATTTTCTTATCCACTGTATGAAGGAATTGCAGTAGGCTATTCTTAATGTCTCCTTAATCTCTAATCCTATGGTATTTAAAACTAAAATAATCAATATCCATTCAGGTCATCATTATAAAATGAAATCTGAGAGGGGTGGACAAGGATAAAGAGAAGGATGGGGTCTCTAGGGACAGCAGAAAAATCATCCGACACCTTATTATTTCAAGCATTCCCTTTGTTCTTCCTCTCTCATCTGCTCTCAGCTTATCATCTGGACTGATTAAATTTGGACTTTGGGCTACAGGCAACTGAAAACATGGGTACAACTAAGGCTCTGTATCTTGTATCTACCTGCAATCTTCTGGATCTGCCTGCCTGTATTGGTTCATATGGCAAGATGGTTGCAGTCGTGTCTTGGAGGCAGAAGAGAGGAAACTGCTCTTAAAAGCACTTAACAGATTTTCTCTTATATCTCATTGGCTAGAATTGGATCACATGCCCTCTTCTATAGCAGCTACTAACAGGGGAAATTAAGTTGTTATGGATTAGACAAAGGGTTGGCAAACTATAGCAAATGGGTTAAATTCGGCCCGTGGAGTTTTTATATGAGTCATGATCTAAAAAAAGGTTTTCACATTTTTTAAGGCTAATAAAAGATAAAAATACAAAACAAAGAATAGGTGATAGGAACTCATATAGCTGAAAATCCTAAAATATTTGCTTTTGGCTCTTTACAGCAACAGTTAGCTGGCCCCTAGGTTAGATGAATCAGTATACCTACCTCTAGATCTGAGAAACGGTTCAATTGTCCCCAGAATTGCATAAAAGTCAGGGTTGACTATCTGAACAAACATTGAGTTCTAGAAAGAAGAAAGAAATAGCTGTTGGTTGTGTAGGCAGGCAGTTGGATTCACAACATTACCTCTTCTTAGCCTTTCTACTTCTTTCAGGTGTGGTAGGTGAGTTTGCATTGCCAAACTGTAGCCCTAGTGATGATCTGTCAAATAGAAAATCTGAAGATATTATTTCTGAGAATTTAGGCTCCCAGATGGAAAGTATTTTGTCTCCTGAATGTTCTGCTTTCTCTCTCTTTAAACAGATTTTCAGGTAATAGTCAGTTCTACTTTTCCCTCTGGAGACCTAAAGAGAGTAGTTTCAGAACATATGTAGACACTGGTGTGCTCTCTCAGGCTCACACTCTCCCACACATATAAACACACTGAAAAACACAAAAAGACATCCCCCTGAGCTGCTCACTCAGGGACCATTCAACAAACCTGTGCACACTACTATCATAGCTTTTACAGGGAAAGCTAATTCCAGTTCCTGATTTAGTTTTGGGTAAGCCTAGGTTGTATTAGGACTAACAGCCTGCATTTAACTGATAATGTTTCTAATTAGGCACATGTGCTCTTTTCTGGTTCCTGGTATCCCATCGAGTATACTTGGTTGTTAAATATGCCCAGAAACAAAGAAGACCCTGTAAACACCCTTTGAAAGTGGTAGTCTTTGAGCATTGTTTATGACCCTAATGGAGTTTGTCTAGGGCATTAGAGTTCACAGACATGAAGAGTTGAATACTAATAAGCTCTTTAAACCTATTATTGACTTTGGCACATCATTCCATATTCTGCAGTGCTATAAATTCTTAAAACCAACTGAGAACATCATCATCACAGCCTCTGCATAGCTGGCCAAGAAGAGTGTGACTGAAACAGCCTTGCTGTGCCACCAGAAATTTACAGTTGGAATTTATTCTGCATATATGCAGTATGCTGCATAAAGATACATTTTTTTCCCAGCCCTCTAATAAGATTTTCAAGAGGAAGGTAACTATTAAAAACTTTAAAGAGATTATTTATAAAGCAAAGCAGCTCCTGTTTATTTATTCATTCCTTCACTCAATAAATATTTATCTGTTGCACTGACACATGGTAGGTCCAGATTTTGGGACTGAAGATGCAACAGGAAAGAAGCAGACAAGGATTCCTACCTTTGTAAGATTTACACTCAGTAGGCTGGAAGAAAATTGGGGAATTGCAGTATCTATATGGTATTAAAGCTACAAGAGTGGATAAGATCACTAAGAAAATGAATGCAGGAGACTAGAAATTACCAAGGACTGAATAGCACTCCAATAATATGTGGTAAGAAAGAGTAGCTCGCGAAGATAGAGGAAATCCAGGAAGACGAGATATTCCGTAAACTAAGTAAAGTGTTTCAAAGAGAAGAAAATGTACAAATGTGTCAGATGCTAACAAGTGAATACCATGAGGGCTCCAAATTACCCATAGAATTTTATGACATGGTGGTCATTGCTGATTCTGATAAAAATCAGTTTTGGTGTAAGATTAGGGAGAGACGACTTGACTGAAGCATGTTTAAGGTGTAAGGAAAATAGAAATAAATGACCAACATAATAATAATAACAATAATAATAATTCTATCTTTTTAAGGATATGACCTATAAATTGCATGTCACCTTCTCTTACTTCAAAAACATAGTTTCATAGTGCAAAGTTTCATGGTGCAAAGGTGTCTGAGAAATGGAGGCTTTGGCTATGTAGTTATGTGTCCAGCTAAATTTTATATATTCTAAAGAATCCACAAGAAATCATTAGGGCTAATATACAAATTCAGCAAGGTTGTAGGATATTAAGATCAATATTTGAAAGTCCATTACCTCTACTCAAAGTGTGGTAAAAGTTGGTAGCTTGCTTCTTCTGGAAAATACACTTTCTAATGGGCACTCTAAGAAGAGTCTTCAGAGTTATACATGCCAGGGTGCTTCCTGTAGTTCTATGAAACCACCTGCAGCATTTTGGACTTTTCTGTTAATTATTATTTTTTATTTTTAAAATATGGAATGCTTCACGAATTTGCATGTCATCCTTGTGCAGGGGCCATGCTAATCTTCTCTGTATCATTCCAATTTTAGTATATGTGCTACCGAAGCAAGCATTGGGCTTTTCTGTTTAATTTCACACTCACCATGGAGAGTCTAGTGGTTTTCAAATGTCAGAACAAGAAGGAGGAGTACTTTTCTTTGACAAAGTTTCACTTGTCTGAAGCTAGATGAGAAAAACATGATTGATGTAGTGCACTTTTAACTCCATTTAAAGAACTGTTATTTTGAGAATACATTCTTTCTATGAATCTGTCTGGCAGTTTATATTATAATCTTTGTTGTTTTAAATAATCATTTACTTAATTTTATTACTTGGCAAAAGGAAAGCTAACAAAATTCCTTACTGATTAATCAATTTACTTTTGAAAATTTACTTTGTCAAATTCAACACTCAAGAAACCATATGTGGAAACTACATTAGCTGTGCTTACTATGTTTTTTAGGGCTCTCTCTAACTTCATCTTAACTGTATTTCTATTCATCCCTAACCTCATCTTCCTCTTTGTCTTCTTCTCTTTCTTTAGTTTATCTAACAAGCTTGTCTTCTTAGCTCTTTTGTCTCTTATGAACTAGGAAAGTGTTGGAGTGGGAAAAGCTAGAAAATGACTTGAAGGGTTTGAGACTGCTTAAGTCTGTCCTCAGAAACAGGGAAGTTGTAATGTGAAGGGAATGGATCTTAAATATTTTCAAATATTTTATTATTAAAATAGAGAGAACTGGGTCAAAATTGCTGAGCATTTGGTTGTGCAACAAGAAGAAATTCATGAAATGGAAGTTATTAACCTTGGAACAACCTTCTGAGATTCAGTTTGGAGTGGTCATCTTTGTGGAATGCTGGCCAAGTCAGTTCACATTTGTCCAAGTTTCAGACATTGGAGCTTGCCAACTTCTGGAGAATCATTCCGGCTATCTAATTATGAAACATTTTCATAGCCCACCCAAAATTCCTCAATGATTTTCACATCGTGAATGTGCTCTTGAACTTTCTAAGTCAGGTCTATAAATCAGCACTGACCTATAGGCTGAAAAATGTGTGCATCAGCCAATACAGTGATAAAAATCCCTAAAAACCTGTATCCAGAGTTTGAACTATTTCATTTTCAATGTTCTGTTGACTTGAATTATTTCATGATTATCTTTTTCATAATGATAACAGTTGGTAAACCTGCTGGCAAGTGAGAAAAAAAAAAGGAGATCCTGAAGTGCTTTTTTGGTGTCTTTAGTGAAATAAAACATTAAGTATTTTCTAAATATACCCTCTATCTAGAAAGTTATGCATTTTCACAGCATTGGACTTAGAATCTTGCTCTGAATGGCACTCTATTTTGTTCTGCTTAAGCAAAGAAAGTATTCTCCATATCTCTGTGTAAGGAAAGGAATTAAGGTCCATAGAGGTTAACTGCCTTTCGCAAGGCAATGGAATAAAGATTAGAAAATAGATTTCCTGGTTTCTAGCCTATCCTTTCAATATCATCTAACTGCCTTCCTCAGGATTTCTGCTCTGAAAAAAAGTAAACTCTAAAGAGAAATATTCAAGCAGGGTAAGAGAAATTGGGGCACATCTCTGAAAGTCTTTTTCATTTTTGATGAAGGATGCTATGATTTAGTTTGCAAAATGAAGCTCTGGTGCTCCACATTTCAGCAAATGGTATTGTTTGATCAAACTAGCCCGTGTTCACAGACCTGTGAAGTATTGGACCTGGGTACTTTTGAGATTGTCCAATCTAGAAGCTTCCAAAGGATTCAAAGCTCCAGAGCTCTTTCTTCAAATAAAACCTTCCATAGAAATCCATTATAAAAAGTGCTTCCAAAGTTTCTCCCATGGAAGCGGAGCAGGTGTTGGGTTCTGTCTTACTTTCTCCACCATTCCTCACCCCATCATAACTAGTAAAGATCTGAACAAACTGAAAACTCAATAGCTCTTCAAAGATTCCTCAGAGCTGAGATCACGGGGCCAACTGCTGTTCCTAGAACTGGAAAGATGGTTAGATACAGAGAATCACTCTAACCAGAGCAAAAACCTTTTTTCACAATCAGGTTAGGGTAGGAGAACCTGAACTAAAATTGATGAATTGCTGGAGACTCAGAATAGAAAACTGTGAGAATTAAAAATCTTAGGGGGGCCTGATTATAGGGAAGCCCCTATATTTTTATGAGTTTTACCTCTAGGAGTTCTATTGCCTAGTGACATCATAGGCATTATAATGTCAGAGCACAATACATTACTCATATGTTTGTGGTGATGTTGGTGTAAACAAACCTACCATGCTGCCATTCATATATAAATATAGAACTACAATTATGTACAGTAAATAATACTTGATAATGACTATGTTACTGGTTTTGTATTTACTATGTTTTTTATGATTATATCAGAGTGTACTCTTTCCACTTATAAAAAAAGTTTGCTGTGAACCAGTATGCTGTGTTACATCTTGTGCATACCTTATCTCTTAATTACATCATGTTCTCTTGTGCATAATTTCATCTTGTGTTTTTTTGTTTTTTTCTTATACAGTGACATGTTGTACAGGGTAGCATTCTAGGAGCAGCAGACTATATACCATATAGCCTAGATATGTAGAATGCTATACCACCAGGTTTGTGTAAGAACACTCTATAAAGTTTGCTCAATAACAAAATCACCTAATGATGCATATCTCAGAAGGTAAACCCATCACTAATCAGCACATGAATGCAGATCAATGGAATGAAATAGAGAGCTTATAAATAGACCCATATACAGTAAATTTAATCAGAAGGTCTTTGACAAAGGAGCAAAGGCCGTACAATGGCACAAAAATATTTTCTTCACCAAATGATGCTCGAACAACTGGATATCCCTATGGAAAAAATAAATCTAGACATAGACCTTAAACTTATAGACCTAAATATAAAACACAAAACTATAAAGCTGCTAGAAGATAACATAGGAGAAAAACCTAGATGATTGTGGGTATGACAATGACTTATTAGGAAAAGCATCAAAGGGGTGATCCATAAAATAAATAATCAGTTACCTGATATAGTGATAAAGATAGTTAGATTCTTTCATTAAGATGAAAAACTTCTGCTCTGTGAAAGACAATATCAAAGTAATGAGAAGGCAATCTACAAACTGGGAGAAAATATTTGCAAAAGATGAATAGGATAAATGACTAATCCAAAATATACAAAGAAGTCTTTATAAACTCAACACTGAAAAAAGAACCTGATTAAGACAGGGGGCACAGACCTAAACAGACATCTTACTAAAGGTATACAGATTAGCATATGAAAAGATGTTCAAGAACAATACCATTACATACTTATTAGAGTGGCCTAAATCCAGAACACTGACAATATGTAATACTGACAAGTATGTGGAGCAACTTCATCCATTACTGGTGGGAATGCAAAATGGTACAGGCACTTTGGAAGAAACTTTGGCAGTTTCTCACAAATTTGAACATACTCTTACCATACGATCCATCAATTGTGTTCCTTGCTATTTTTTCCAAATGAATTGAAAACTTATGTCTGCATAAATATCTTTGTGCAGATTTTTATGCACACAGATATTTATAGCATTTTTATTTATAATTGCCAAAATGTAGAAGCAACCAAGCTGTCATGTAGGTGAATGACCAAGTAAATTGTGGTATATACAGACAATGGAAATTATTCAGTACTAAAAAAGAAATAAAACCCTGGCTGGTGGCACAGTGGATAAGGTGCCGGCCTGTGAACCCAAAGGTTGATGGTTCGATTCCCATCCAGGGCACATAACCAGGTTGCAAGCCAGGTTTCCAGGCAACCATACATTGATGTTTATCTCCCTCTCTTCCTCTCTTCCTCTCTTCCTCCCTCCCTTCTCCTCTCTCTGAAAAATAATAAATAAAATCTTTAAAAATATATAAAAGTAAAAAAGAAATGAGCTATTAAGCTATTGAGCAAAACATGGGGGAAACTTCAATTAATATAATGAAGTGAAAGAAGCCAACCTGAAAGAGCTATCCATATACTGCATAATTTCGACCGTATTCTTGAAAAGGCAAAGGTATATCTGTAGTAAAAAGATTAGTGGTACCCAGGATTAGGGGAGAGGGAGGGTTGAATGGACATAACATAGAGGATTTGTAGGGCATTAAAACTAATCTATATAAAACTAAAATGGTTGATACATGTCATTATACATTTGTCAAAACTCATAGAAAGTATAGCATCAAGAATGGAACCTATTGTAAATTTTGACTTTTGGGTGAGAATGATGTGTCAATGTAGGTTCACTGACTTTTAACAAATGTATCACTCTTATGAGATTGTGATGGTACAGAAGGTTGTTTATGTAGGGGGAGCATGAGTTAAATAAAAACTAAATAAGAATTTATTAAATTAGAATTGATTAAATAAGAATTATTTAAATAATTCTTATTAAATAAGAATTGATTTTCACTCAATTCTGCTGTGAACCTAAAATTTCTCTAAACAAAGTATATACACACACACACACACACATTTACACACACACACACACACACACACACACACACCATATACACATTTGGGATAGTATGGGAATTTTAAAGGTTATTCACAAATTAGTGTGGCGGAGTTATTTTTCTTCTACCACAGGAGAAAGTGAGCTTTGATTATGGGTAGTGAGAGAAAGAGGATGATAATTTTAGAGTTTAGAGACGCATAATAGCACTAAGACTTGGAGGAGAAATTAGTAAGTGGTACAAAGTAGAGGAGTTCAAGTGGTTCCAATGGTAATTTTTGCTAATTTGAAAGTGGTGCCTAGGGTTGGCCCTATGTCATGTAAAGGCATTGTTGTTTTGATATGTATATATCATTTTATAACACACATAATTTTGTGTTTTCCCTTAACCTTTCCTTTTCTTATCTTATCATAAATAGAACTTCTGGAATAATGTTGAATAACAGAGAATAATATTTATATTCCTAACCTTGCTCTTGACTTCAATTTGAATACATCCAGAGTTTCAATCTTAAATGTAATGTTTACTTTTTATTTCTGTTAACAATCCAGGATTAGAAAGACATACCCATAAGAACAAAGTATACTAAGATCTTTCATTAGAAATGACTTGTATTTTATCAACTATCTAGTAATTAATTTAAATTATTTCATTTTATTTATTGTCACTTTTGTATAAATTTTATAACTATGTACTTTTACTTATGCACATGTGTAATTTTCATAGATGCATAAATGTGTAGCATTTGTACTTCTTACATCCTTACGACATTTTCTTCTATAACCTATACTAACAACCTAAGATATACCATTCCATATTTTTTCCATAATGATGTAACTCTTTGCATATGTACATTGTCTCTACTGTTCTGAAATTTGCTTTTCTCATACAACAATACTTAGAAATCCTTCCAAGTTAAACAGATGTTACATTTTAGACTTGCCTCTGCTATTTATTAATTGCATGTCCTTGGGTGGATTAAGCTTTATGGTACACATTTTCCCATCTGAAAATGAGGATAGTTATTCCTCTGTCCCAGAACTATTGTGAGAACCAAATGATATATTTAGGAGGGGGAACCCCCATAAAACTGGAATTATCTTTTGGACAGTGGCCCCTTGTAGTGCAGGCTTTCCCTGCTAGGTGAGTGAGTATTCTAGGAACCCAGCTGTATCAGTGTGCCAGCTGGTGGTGTTGTGAGAGGCTGCATTCACACTCCCTTTCCAATGTGAGTTACCAGTGCACCTGCCCACACCACACTGAGTGTTCAGCAGTTGTTGACCAAAAACTCATGATCCCCATGCCCCACCCTCCCTATTGACTGGATCTCACACCAAGTGGATTTTTTCGTTTGTTTCTCTGGATGAAAAAAATCCACAAAGCAAAACATTTTGCTGATATGCAAAAGGTGAAACAAAAAATGTCAGAAGCACTAAAAGGCATCAAAACCTGTTTGAGCAGTGGAAAAAAGTCTTGGTAGGTGGATTGCATCAAATGGAGGGTATTTTGGAGGTGTCTGGAGTTCAAACACAATTTTGAAAATAAAATACACAATTTTGAATAAATAAACTCCAGTTTTTTGGGGGGTCCTTCCTCATATATGAAGTACTAAACATGGAATGTGGCAAACAGTAGGCTCTACCCAAGTGCTACTTAATCTCACACCCTGCTCAGGGATAGCAACTCTTGTCCTTTCCCTTCTGGCAGTCCTAGCCTGGTAATTAAAACTCAGCCAACGCCCTAGAGCTTGCGGAGGGGCTGTGAAGCTACCCTGTCTGAACGGTGGTCTGGGTCCGAGTGGCAGTCCTGGAGCCCATGGCCTCATGGCTTCCTCACCATGTTGTTTACCTTGGACAAGTTTCTCAACTCCTCTGTGCTTCAATTGCCTCATTTTTAAAATGGAAATAATAACAGTACCTATCTGTTAACAACCACCGTGGGTGTGAATGAAATGGTGCGTGTGACGCACTTGGAAGAGTCTGGTACCCTGAAAGCACTCGATAGGAACAGGCGAGTACAGTGAAAGGGCACAGGCTTTGAAGTCAGCTGGCTTATGTCCGCCCTTTGCTGGCTGTGTGACTTGGGGTGAATTTTGATGAGCTGTGTAGTTCGAATCTTCGTTTCTAAAACAAGGGCAATGCCCACCTTACTTGGGCCTGTCAGTGGACTTTCAGAATGTCTGTTTAAGTGAGCTGGGGCAGACCTGCTTCTCGACTGTCCGTTCTCTTCAAGTGGTTCATGACCTGTCCCAGCGGACAGGGGCGACATAGGCTGTCTCAGCAGCCTCTGCCTCTTCCTTCTGTTTCATTCTTGCATGTGAAAATATGCATTTTATTTCAAGTTACTCAACTTGCTCTGTGTGGCACAAGCTTCACTGCTGGTCAGATGAGCTCATGAGGAGGATGATACAGTGTGTTTGCAAGGAAAGGATGTGGGAATGGGACCGAGATGGGCCTGGTGGATGCTTATCAGTTTCAGCTGGTTTGCTTGGTCTCACCACGAGTTGCAGCCCTCCAAGGAGATCTGTTTCCCTCTCAAATATCTGAGGGGGAGCTCTCTCACAGATCCTCAGAGCAAAGCGAGGCAAAAGCCGCGCAGGCAGTCATCTTCAGTGTATGCACTATGTATTTTCAGGAGAACCCTTTGAGGCAGGATATCACCACATGAAATAATTCATTCCCCTCTTCTCTTCTTAGATTTGCTTGCTTCTGATGAAAATACAGGAATTCACAAATTTTGCTCTACACGCCTGTATTAAACCTGTTTTTTGTTTTTTTTTTTTCTTTCAAACTTTGCGCCTTACTGCGCACTGCGCACAAGCCACTGAAATGAGCCACCTCTTCCACTCCCAAAGAAACAAAAGCAAGCTGTGACTTTGTGTGAAGTATGATTCAGCGGCGCTCCCTAGTGGCTATAATTGGGAACTGTAGAAGGCTCTGAGAGGTAAAGGAATCTTGGGACTCGAAAGAGGGAAACTAAGATAAAAAATAATACTAAATTCTAAACACCTAATAATATTAGTCATGCCCACCCCTCCAAGTGTGTCTAATTATACAGAACACTTTTTGAATAACTTCATTACTTTTTCTAAGGTGACCCAGTTGAACAAAGAGAAACAACTGCATCCCTCTGCTTTGGTCTCAGGAGTCTCTGGAGTTTTCCATTTGGGCCACATTTCTGTCTGTCTCCACTTGAGCAGTACAACCGCAGGAAGTGGTGCTCTATTCTACTCTGTATTACAGAAGATTCTGTTATTCAGCCACTGGGATGAGCCTGAATGAACACAATGGATTTTGTATTCAAACACAGGAAACTCCATTCTGATCACCACTTTCCAAGCTATGGGTGTTATGAAGTATGGGTACTACTTGCAAAAAGA
This sequence comes from Noctilio leporinus, assembly GCA_004026585.1. NCBI lineage: Eukaryota > Metazoa > Chordata > Mammalia > Chiroptera > Noctilionidae > Noctilio > Noctilio leporinus. The sequence continues at coordinate 60,668 of PVIW01006728.1, read as the reverse complement.
GTTATCACAGATAATTACAAACAGGTCAGGTGCTCTGGTTTCTCCATTAAACATTCTAACTAATAAAGCGTTACCTTATATTACATACATAGATGACTAGGTTTTCCATACTTGGAGCCTAATCCATTTTGTACTTTGTACTAAATCAACACCATTTTCTCCCTTTGGTACCATTAGGGTCATTATCTTTTATCATTAAACCTGCTGACCAGGGTTGGTGGGGAAGGGGACAGAGGGGAGTAAAAAGGGGATAGATATAATACAACAACAATAAAAACAAAACAAAACAAAAAAAAAGAAACAAAAAAAAAATCCTGCTGACCAATAGAATCTCTATAGTATAGACTGCTTTTAAAAAAAATTAAACATTAAAATCGGATCAAATGAACTACTTAAGCAGTTGAGCCAACTGAGGAATGTGGAGTGTAATGGAGAGTGAGTGAAATACGTGAATACCAGCCTCTGACAGTCACTATTTTCTTGAGCCTCAGGTTTCTTACCTGTAAGATGGAACTGCTATAAGCATTAAATGAGATCAGGTGAGTTGCAGTCTTAGCACAGTGTAGAGAAGCTTATCATTTCTCCCACTCTATATCATGTAGAAAAAAAGAGAAAGCTAAAATAGAGTTCCTTGTTGGGAAGGCTTGAGCTGTGGGATTTGAATGAACTGGTGCTGGGGCTTTAAAAACTGTAGTGGCTATAGAGTGTTTAAACTCTGCCTCTGGAATGTTCTCCCTCTTCTTGAATTCTGGGTCTGCCACTAAACAAACCAAGGGAGCTTGTGCAATTTATGATCTCTTTGCTATTCAGACTCCTTAGCTACAAAGCAGGGATAATGAGAGCATCCAGATTATCAGATTGTTTAGGGAGTAAGTGATGTAATAGAAGGAAATGTTTTCCGAATAGTCTGGCACAGACTAGGTTCTCAGTAAATGTTGTTATTAGTATTAAAAGGTGGAAATGTCAAAGAATATAGGAAAAACATAGTTAAAGGCATATATGCCTGTTATGAACATGGTCCTTTAAGTCACATACTTACTATTTTATGTACAGTATCGACAAACACCATCTGATAGAATAATACTGTGGGCCACGTATGTAATTAAAATGTTTATAGTAGCCATGTTAAATAAAAGTCGAAGTCGGCAGTAACAAGACATAATGACCCTATAAAATCCTTGAAAGGGTGCACTGAAAAGGACATATTTCAGCTGTGATTTTTTTTTTTTTTCCAAAAGCCATGACCTAATTCTAATCATGAGAAAGCACCAATATAATTTGAGGGAGATTCTGTAAGAAAACAGGTGAAATACTCTTTATAAGCATTAAGATCATTAAAGACAAAGAAAAATTCAGTAATTGTCATAGGTTGGAAGTGACTGAGGGAACATGACAACTAAGTTCAATGTGGTATCTTGACTTGGATCCTGAAACCACACAAAGGACATCAGTGGACAAAAGTGGAACTATTTGATTACAGACTGGTGTTTAGTTAAGAGCATTATATCAATGTTAATTTCTTGGTTCTAATCATTGTATTGTGGTTATATATTAACTTAGAAGGAAGCTAGCTGAAGAGTATAAGGAAACTGTACAATTGTGCAACTGGTCTGTAAATCTAAAATTGGTTCAAAAGAAAATAATTTAAAAAATTTAAAAATCAAGTGAATTTAGTTTTAATAATATATTTTATTTGACCCAATGTATCCCAAATATTATCATTTCAAAATGGAATCAGCATAAAATTCTTAATAATGGATTTTACTTCATTTTTTGTTATTATTATTAGTTTTTATTTTTATTTTTTTTATAAACTTTTTACAAAAGTTTATTCTTTTTTTTTCCAGTTTTTTTTTTTTTATTGTTGTTGTATTACATCCACCGCCTTTTTGCTCCCCTCCGTCCTCCTCCTCACCCACCCATCCCCCTCCAAAGTCAATCCCACCTGTTGTCCATGCTTTTTTTCTTTACTGTGTTCAAAAACCTGGTGTATTTTACACTGACCATTCATTTCAATTTGCTTAGTAGGCACATTTGTCTGGAGGCTGCCGTAATGGACAGCACATAGGTAGATGCAGCGATGGGATGTTATCCAGGGGTCCATCAGTGCCTTGTTAGCATTTTTCTGGAGTAACTTGTCTCCCAGCTCTGATCCTGGGCCTTGCCCTGTAACTCCCCTGTGGGGAGGAGGGTTCAGGTTAACTAAAGTCTCATAACACTATCAGCTGGTCTAATGAAAAGTGTATGGTTAGTAAAGAACATGGTCCTGTCTAGGGAGTGAAATGCTCATGGCCTAAGTGTTTTCTCAAGTGTGGGATAAATAGCACTAGTCTTAAGAGGTGCGTAAGAAAAAATGACTTTAGGTGATGCTTAGACATTTCATTAAATTACATTGACTTCCGACATGAGAATGTTTTTTCCCATTTCAATTCTCTTTCATTCCTTTTGATTACAGCCAGGATCGAGTCTCATTTAGTGCCCTTATATCTTAGCACTTCCTCAGCGTTTGCTAATCTGTAACTCCTTCTTTCTCTGGCTAGAGTTGAATGCATTACTTGTTTCTAGTTCATTTATTTTGTCATCACCTTTTAATTATGGAAAATAATACTGACTTTCTATTTAATTACTGATATGAAATTAAGTTAAGTTTTAAATGCAAATAAAGAGGAACGAATTTAATAAAGATTTTAAAATTAAAATATTGTAACCCAAGTGGTCCTCCCCCTTTCACATTATTCCTCCTTCGTCCCTTGTGAGTTGTTTCTGGCCCCCCTCGTGGTTTGCTCTTTCGTCCTCACCCTTTGGCTCAGGTTCTGGCTTTCCTCACCCACCAATCACTGCTCGTTCTGACTCCATGTTCTGACATCTCACCCATCAGCATGCAGCTTTGCATCTTTGGGCTTCCTGCTTCCTCTGGTATCTTTAAAAGAGGATCCTGGATATTTTTTTAATACCTGTAAGATTACTTTATCAATTTCTGGGTTCAAATTCTGGGCAATTGGAGGAAATGTTTCTCCACAGAGGGAATTTTTCCCATCAGGCAGGTGGGTTTTGCAGGTTATGGTGCACGTTGTTTTCCTTATTTTATGCAGCAAAGGACAGCAAAATGATACTTTTACTGGCCTGCTAACCCAAAGGTTGCTGGATTGATTCCCCAGCCAGGGCACATAACCAGGTTGCAAGCCAGGTCTCCAGCCAGGTCCTTAGCTGGAGGCAGGTGAAAGGCAACCATACATTGATGTCTTTCTCCCTCTCTGCTTCTCTCCCTTCCCCTCTCTCTAAAAATAATAACTAAAATATTTTTTAAAAATTTAAAAATAATAAATAAATGATACTTTTAGAATCTGGCTGAGATAATTTATGTCCTTGAAAGACATTGCATCAGGCTCTGGGAGTATTTAGGGGAAACACTATCAATGTGAAACTAAGTATATCCAACAAGGCAGCCAATTTGGAATGATTTGGGCAGTAAATTTTCTCTTTTCTACCATTGTTATAGATGGAGTATGATAGGAAGGAAAGATTAAAAGTTTTTCCCATTATAAGGAAACTTTCCACCTCAGACTGGAAAATAATTTTAAGTTCTGCTTTTAGCTTCTGTCACGGATTCTTCTCCTTTCCCATGTTTCATATCCATCATCTTTTTATATTCAGCTTTTGAGCACACATAATAAGACCCAGTTGTGAATTTTTACTAAGTCTTACAGGTCAAGCAAAAGAAAGTTTAAAGTGATTTTTTTAAGGTAATTTAAACTCTGCGTCTTCAAAAACAAAACTCACTAAGAATGCTGGTGCCACAAAACCTCACTGCCACCACAAGTGCAGGTCAGAGCCTTTAAAAGACCACACTAGAGGTTGGACCAGCTAACCACACTGGTCACCCCTTGATTCACACAGGCATTCCTAGGCCTTTCATTGGCTGTTTAACTGGCGTAGGAGGCGGAGAGGAGGCCTAGAGATAAAAGGTGTCAACACAGATGCTGTTTCTCTGCTTCCTTAATACCAGCAGCAGCTAATACTTGCTGAGTAAATAAACCATATTAAATACTTGTCGAAAGTACTTTACTTGTGTTATTTAATTCCCACAGCAAACAGATGAGGCAGGTACTGTCATTATCTTTCTTTTTCAGATGAGCAAACTAAACTTAGAAGTTGTCATTTACCTACTACTGGCCAGCAGCTGGTAAGACCAGAAGGCGGAGTTCAAAGCCAGAAGGCCTGCTTTCAGAAGCCAATCTCAGCTTCGGCACCAGGGGGCAGACTCTCTGGATGAAGCCTTGTTGCTCCCGCAGAGTTTAGGGATAACAACAAAGTCTGTGAAGGGAATCCAGTTTTTGTGTTTTGAAATCAAGTCATATTTTACTGGAAACATTCTTGGGCATGGAGTGTAATAAATATCACATTTAAGAATGTGGCAAAACTTCTCATTTTACGTAGTTGAAAGGAAAACCCACTCCTATAAATTATTATGAAGAACACGGAGCCTCACTGAATTAAATGAGAATGAACAACTTTGGAACTTGGAACTAAAATGAGACGGTGAAACAAATAACTATTAATTTTTTTTTTTTTTTTTTTTTTTTTTTTTTTTGCCACATATGTTATTCCATTTCTGAGGCTGAATTCTCTACAACTTTAGCAATTTGGATTTGAGTTTCTTTGTTTTCTAATCATTCCCAAGTCTACTTGATGCTTTTACATTTTTTTCTAAGGCAATGAGTTCCCAAGCACAAATATCAAGGGAGAAGTCTATTACTTAGTAATAATTGCAATAAGAGCAGGGAGTATCCCATCAACATTTATTCCCATAGAGAGAAAAAAATAAATGTGATTGTGTGGGGCTTTTTCTTTGTTTTGCTTTCCATTGCTGTTTAGATTGAATTTCCCTGTTCATGTAATGCATTGACCAAAAACAAACTGAACAGACCAACCTTTAGCAAGCAAATCCTGCAAATGGAGAGGTTTTGGGTAGGGCATGGTATGGAACTGAAGGAGACCTAGAAGTTTCAGATAAGGCTTTATAAATAACCTTTGTTGGAGTAGCAACACTTAGGGGTTAGGTATGGAACTAGCCATCAACATTCTAGGGGGTCTCATCTTACTTTATTTTTTTTTTCTTGCTCTTCACATCAGTTGAATTTCCTCTTTGCTCAGTGATCCTTGTATAGTAGCATTGTGTGAGAAAACCCATTAAGTCCTGAAATGCCAAATCTTTGCTTAGAAATGGAGCTTTATCCTAATATTTAGTAGAATGGACAGTAGGCCAACTATAATTTAATTTGAAAAATGGCTAGGAAATAAATGCACCAGCAATTTTGTTACCCAGATGATGGACCTAATGACATATATTGATGGATAGACTTTTTAAAAAGGTTACCTTTTTGTTAGGATTTATATGTGAAAGGTGCAGCTTCATGATGCTAAAACAAGGGGTTGATTTGGTTTTCTTGGTATGATGGAGGAGGGCTTTTAATTTTTTCCCTAGAAGAAAATCTTTACCTTAGAAACCATGGGCGTGGATATATTACTTTGCTAGGGCTGCCCTAACAAAGTGCCATAGACCAGATGGCTTATACAACAGAAATTTCTCATAATTCTGGGCACTGTAAGTTCCCAGATTAAAGTGTTGGCAGGATAGGCTATCTTCTGAGAGCCACAAGAAAAGGCTCTAGTTTGGGCTTTAATTTAAATTAAATGATTTTTTTTAGTAACTTTATCTTCTATCAACCATATTTCCATTTTCTGTGTAAGACTAGCTTAAGACCACTCAGCAGTTGTTCCCACCCATTCAGTGGCCTGGGCAGTGAGGGCTGCAGACCAGTCTTCAGCGGCGGACTGAGCACTCCTGTCTTCAGCAGGAAAACCGCTGATGGGCACAGAGGGCACCTGCTCACCTTCCAATCAGCCTGCAACCTTGGGTTGAGTAGCTGTAAATTCAGGAGCGGGAGCAGTCCCTTCATCCTGAAATTCCTCCTTGGTCATAGTCTTTTCAGCAGCAGCAGCCTGCTCTTCCCTTTCAATCTCTTCAAGATCTCTGGATCTTGGGGTAGAAATAGTGAAAGAAGAAATCAGGCATGACTGACCTCCTCTAGATGCTCTTCAGAAATAGGGCCAGGCATGCATAGAACTTCTCTCACTCTTGGCTTAAAGGATGAACATTTGTTTTTCTTCTTAAAAAGAAAAGGAAGATTTTCAGTTTATACCAGTAGGTGTCATCCATTCACAGAAATCTCACCCAAGAACCCTAATATAATTTGGCTTAGCCTCTGTAATACCTACTGAATTCCAGGATTGTGTTCTAGCCAATTTGAGCCACTTGGGTGAAGGGCATTTAGGAGAAGATGCTACCTTTACCCTGAAGGTTCTTGTAGAGGAAAATGGAGAGAGAGAGAGAGAGGGAGAGAGAGAAAGAGAGAGGAAGGAAGAAAGCAATTTTGAAATGGAATGCATTTCTAGGCTTGGAGTGATCATTTTATTTCCTAAAAATAATTACTCTAAAAGGTTATTCAAATCTTACACTGAATAGCCACCCAGAAATTGTCAATGAAGCTATTGTCATGTTTTGCTGTAAGAGGTTCACCAATCTTAATCCTATGTATAAAAATCCAAGATGAGTCAAAATGTTGTAAGATATTTTTAATATATCAAAAATGTATTTAAATCATAAATATTTAAATTGATAAAATTTGATGATAATAACTAGATATTTTGGTATCATGTAATAGTTTTTAAGAGCTTTTATCTCTATTATCTTTTGGTCTGTACAAGAATCCCCTGAAGTTATAAATTAGTAAACTTATGTTCAGAAAAACACCCTGGTTTTGCTCAGGGTTACACAGCTGCTAAATGAAGAAGGCAGATCTAGCACAAGGATCATCTGACTTTATATGTACATGTATATGTGTATATTGCCAAATTTGTGTTAACCTTTGAAGCAGAGGTTAAAACTTGATAGTCTATGGGCAAAATGGATCTTCAGGTACGTTCTGTTTGCCTCCTATAGTGTTGGCTCACACTGTATTTTAAATGTTTTGAATGAGTTGCAAAATTTAAATAGTGGGATATTTTCCACAAAGACTAGACTCTCATATTTACTTGAAAAAAATCAGGAGATATGGCTCTATTGGACTCACATTCCCTTGTGGCAATGTCTTACGCATAAAACCTGGTTTCTGGGAATCCCAGGGTAATTTTAGCAGATCTCATGAAATCTGCTGCCTTCTCAGTAAACTGCTGATGATAGCAACCACCAGTGTCCTACAAAGATGCCTTGGTCTGCTGACCAGGCCTGTGTCCTTCAAGGATATTGTAGCCTGCCCATGAAAACTTGGTAACTCCTCTCTTGTAGGAAGGCTTTCTGTTCTCAGAACCAACTTCCCCAAAGCCATCACTAGAGTCTCTTCAACTCCCTCCACTCTATCCTCTTTAACAACCCTGCCTTTCTTTTGTTCACTGCTGAAAACTTCCTGCCTTCCTGGTCTCAGCCTGCTTGTACAGCTGACCAAATAAATCTTTTAAAGTCATGGCCTGTTTCCTTGTCGTTTCTCCTCTCACTCTCACCTGACCTAATGCAATATACACTGGATCTTATCTGCTGCTTCACCTAAATTATGCGCTCTCTAATTTGCCCCAATTTCTACCATTCACTATTGCCTTATACCAGGTCTACTTTGTTCTCCCCCCGCCCCCCCATCTTCCTGTCCTATATATGTATTTAAGCTTGTGAGTCTTTTTTGAGTTTTAGTCTTTTGGAAGGACTATGTACTCATTTTAACAATATTATATGGTTTAAAACATTTTTGAAATAGCTTTCAAAATCAGATTAAGAGTTACAGAAGAAAAACAGCGTTGGCATTTGTGCTTGCTCAATGAGGAGGAGTAGATAGAATGAGGAAAGCTGAGGACTGAAGCTCAAGTTCTGGGAAATATCAACATCAACACTTAGGAGAAGAAAGTAATTATAACTGGCAAAAAACCCTCGCTGAAAGAAGTCTGAGAGATGGGAGTTAAAAAGAAGAGAGTAATAATTTTGACCACACATGGGGACCAGAGAGGAGCTTCAGTGAATTGTTGTTTGAAATTAAGAGGATAAATATTTCCTTTGGAGGCTTAGATTTTTAGTTTAAGACAGAATAAATCAGAGTAGAGGTAGGCAAAGCAATCTAAAATAAGCAGAATGGCCCTTAGTTCTGATAATTCAGGAACGAATGGTACAGTTTCAAGATAAAGTATAACATCAACATAAAGTAAGTATAGCATCAAATAATTTCACGGAGGTCAAGCAAGAGGAAGAAGACAGAGTGTTGGTTGCAATTGGCAATGTGGAGTTCATGGGTGAGTTTTGGGAAAAAAATTCCAGTGGAATGATAGAGACAGAAACCCATCTACAGTGGGTTAAAAAACACCTAGGAAGCACTGAGGGGTAGAGACTGAGTGTGGACTTGTTTTTTCTAAGAAACAAGAGAGAAATGTAGATGGCAAGGATATGGGATCTGAGGAAATGTGTTTGTATGTGTTGATGATTAGACATTATTTATAAATAAAGAGAATTGGCCATAGGAAGGCAATCTAGGAACAAAAGATAGGACTGAGGGATCTAAAAAGCTGGAGACGCTGGAGGAAATGAGGTCCAGAGAGGTGCTTTATGATGTTCTGAGCAATGGCACTGTCATCAGCCTGAAAGTTTTGCTGCCAATGTGACTAAGTTGGGATACTTATGTTAAAAAAATCAACCATATCACTTTATAGTCATATTGTACACTGTGATTTACTTACAATTCATGGAAATGTGCAATTAGTTTTCTGGGTTTTACAGATTAATGGATAACTTCCAAATGAGAAAATATGATTTGGCTATTAAAATAGAATGTGCTTGTGTTTGAAGATTAGGATGGATAAATGATAAAAGATAAATGAGGATGATTAATGTTAACGTGAAATACAAAAACATCTTGATAGTTTTCTGCCTTCACGTTAGGATTCAACGAGCAAAGTGTTAGTTGGCTATTGTTCCTGAGGTAATAAAGCTCCTTCAAAAGTCAAGGATTCTTCAAGCAATCAATCATTCAAAAAATAGTTATGAAGCACCTACTATGCCCCAGACTTTGTGTTGGGCATTACAGAGATAGCTGCAAAGAACACATCTTCAGTCCTTGTTCTGATGCTGCTCACAGTGCAGTAAGGTCTGTAAGAGAGCAACCAGGCATTGAAGGAGCAAGTAAGTTCTAGAACAAGGAATACAGGGGTGCTTTAGGAGGATGCAGAAAAGCTACCTAATGGACACTAATTATGGAAGCGGTTAGTAGTGAGTGGATTAGAAAAGGTTTTTTTTTTTTTTTTTTTTTTTTTAATGAAATAATGGGCATGCAAGCAAAAGATCGGAAGAATGATAGGGTTTCTGCAGAAGACAAGAGGCTGGGTGTGAGAAGGGGAGGTAGGGACGAGAAGAGGGCTCCTGGCAGTTGGAAGAAGCACTGGCTTGGGGAACTTGGAGGAACCCACGTTGTTCAATACGGCTGATGTTTTCAGTGCAGGGGGAAGAAAGAACAAACGTGTCAACAGAGGAGGCTGAATGGGAGGTCTATGGTAAAAGGTCTTATAAGGAGTTTGGGCCTTACTTTCGACTGACAGGAAGCGCAGCAGACAGAGGAGCACAAATGCATTAGATTTACATTTTTAAAAGATTAGTTACTCTGGTTGTGGTGTGGAGGCAGATTGAAATTGAACAAAAGTCAGGACAGAAAGACCAGGAGGGAGATGCTGGAGGCCTGATCTAAGCCAGTGACTCTCTCGAAAGAGAGAAAGAAAAATATGTGGCACATGGTTCCAAGTCAAAGAAAGGGCTTATTGATGACTTAGAGGACAGCAGAGAGGGCTAACGTGCAGATTTCTGGCTAAGTGACTGGATGATGTTGCCTGTCAACAGTAAAGGAAACCAGAAGAAATAATTTTTATTAGGAACAACCCTTCTCTTTCAATGCTTTTTTATTTCAAATTGATAAGTCCAGCTCAGGTGACACATAGGTACTTTGGGGGTGCTTTCTAACTCTAGTGCTTGGACTCAGTGTCCTTGGTGTGGGGAACTTCACAACATTGTGAACTCTGGTGCCTGCAAGGCAAGTAATAATCAACATTCTGCTTTTAATGTAACAAACTTTCCATTCCCTACCTTTGCCCCAAACATCTGCACACACAAATCAAAACTTTCTTAAGTCATGGAATGAAAAAAAAAAAATAACATAAAAGCAAACAAGAGTGCTTCCTGTGCGGTGAATGGAAATTTTGTCTAGTTCATTTCGCAAGCATGTGAACAATAATTCAGAATATTTAAAACCATAAGTAATTGTATTCATTGTTGTGTAATTTTTCTCCTCTTGCGATAGAAACATTGCACCTAAATTTTATTAGGAAATCTCTTTTGCATTCAAACATTTTGGAACTTTCTCTGGGACTTAAAAGTATTCTTCTTCCACCAAAATATGAGGCCAAAAATCATGTTTCTCGCTACATAAATGAAGACTAACATGAGCGTGTAGTGTGGTAATTAAGTGTATGGAATTCAGTTTCCTTTTCTGGGTCTGATCTGGCTCAATCATTTATTGGCTGTGTGATCCTGGGCAGGTTACTAATCTATCTCTCAGTTTCCTCGCCTGTAACATGGGAATAATAGTGGGATCTACCTCATAGAGTAGCTGTGAGAACTGAATGAGGTAAGTCATGTGAGGCACAGTGTCTGGCACATAGTATGTGCTCAATGAATGTTTGTTATTAGATTCCCACCCTATTTTCCTCCACATAACTGCAGCTGAGCTTTAGAATTTGTGTCAGCTTTTATCCAATAAAGTAAAAGCTCTCCCTACTGTATGTACTTAGTTCCAGAGCTAGGACACAAAAACTTTAGAAAAAGTCCATGTCTTTGCTGGAAAAGGATTCCAATGCAATAACAATACATCTGGAAACATTTCCTCTTGATACTCTCCAGGGGACACAGTGGAGGGGAAAGGGAGGAATCAGGGTAGCAGGTTCCTAGGGCTCCTGGTGGCCCAATCTTTACTCCTTGGGCTAGCTTAACACCTCAGATAGCTTCTTTCACTCCCACTACTGAGGCCCATGGGACTGCCAAAATTGTATCTGGGAAAACCTCAGCAGCTTACGGAAATCGCTATAGAATAAGCCTCCTACCTTTCCTTTGGAAGCCCTTGACTCTTGTCCAGTATCCCTAATTGCTGTCCGTCGCCTGAAACCTTTATTTTACTTTAAAGTCTGGACTTTTTGGACTGACACCTTGGTTGCCTTGCCCAACTGAGTTCAATTTCTTATCCGGATGTCACTTCCGTTGGCTGAATTGGTCCTGTCCTGTCTGTCACTCCTCAGAAACCCAACCTGGATTCAGCCTCCTGGAAGCTGGTTCAGATCTATGGATGATATTCTCAGAGTCCTTGGAACTAACGGTTCTACCTGCTTAGTTAAGAGTGAGGACTCTGGAGCTGGATTCTCCACATTCCAGTCCCTCAATTTACTAATCCTACAATGTGGTCCAAGTACTTTATACTCTGTGCCTTAAATTTTCCTTATCTGTGAAATAGGTGATTAGTAGCTTTCATCTCATAGGATGGTTATGAGTATTAAATAGGTTAATACATGTTTAAGCATGATATAGGTATATATATACACAACTAATTCACTGAAATACATGTGAAACAATGTAAAAATATTGGCTATATTCATATTATATTTTATATATGTTAAATACATTATATACTATTTTGCATTTAATTTTATACATTTTATGTAGTTTCTTATAAAATATTTGTGTATACATACATATAATTATATTATTATTACTGTTATTAGTTTTTACTCTCTACCTCTGCAGGGATAGAGAAATCATGGGTAGGCTTTTTATCTTCCTTGCTTTCACCTGAGGCTATAGATGCAGAAATCCTGGTTTCTGCAGACTTTTCTATAATATGCAGAGCAGAGCTTAAGTTAGATTAAAACTGACTCCATCACTTGGAAAATTAACAATGAATGCCATGTAAATATTATTTCTCAGATTACTGTATTGCTTCTCTTTAGATATCTTCATTTTAATTTCTGTAATAATTTCATTTATTTCTTATCTTATTTCAAAGGCTTCTTTCTCTCAAGCAAATAGCATAAAACAGAAATGTGTCAGAATATGTTATTCATCATGTGGTTATTTTTAGATCTTGTTACCCCTAGTACTACTGACTTAAAAAAGTAAGGTGATTCTGAAAAGAATAGGCATGATCTCTCTCACTTGTTTTATTGGAACCAGAATGAGGGTAGAGTTTTCCTGTGTCTTCAAAATCACCAACAATCCATGTATTACGCTCAGCCCCTTTTGCAGTAATGCCTCTCATATAGCCACTGTCATCAATGAAAAACTCCTCCTTGCCTTCACATTACATCAACCCCCACAAAACCACTTCCTTTCCAGCAAATAGAAAACATTTGAGAAGAAGAATTTGCTGTCATTTTTTCAACAGTGACGGAGAGGATTTTACCTGTTCTTGGCAAAGATGAAGTCTGACCTTTGGTATTTCTTTCTCTTCTATTTCCAAGTTGAAGTTCTAACAGGTAAGTAGCCTATTAAATATTTCTCATTAAGTTTAGTTCAAGTGAATAGTAAGAAAAATCAAAGGTAGAACATTTAGGCACCAAATGGAAGGGTTTTTGGTTGTTTTCTATTGTTTTTTGTCAGAACAATTGCAGAAGTGCTCAAGTACATGGATAGCCAAGGGCACTTGTCACCCATGTCACTGTTGATGACATTGAGTTTGTACGTTTCCTTTGATATTATGTTTTAAGATAAAAGAAAGTTTCATCAGCCCAGTAAAGTTTTAAATTAACTACTCGGAGCTAGGCCTTAGTGGATAAAGTAGATGAGTGGCTTACTATTCTCAGAGAAAGATGAAAGGCAAAAGGGCTATGTCAACAGAATGAAAATGAAAAGTCTTAGCATTGGGCTGGGAATTATTTCTGAAGGAGAAAATTAAATGGAAGGACTTTGAAAAAAATGATTTTGATTTTAATCTTATCCGGGTGGTCTGTTGTCAGAAATGCTCAGGCCTCTACAGATTTTTTTCAGCACAAAGTGTCTGAGTCCCTTCAAAAGGCTAAGGAGTAGAGGATGATATAAAAACATTACATCCCCCAGCCCTTATAGATATTAAAAGAAAATAATTTTGAAGTCCTCAATTCTTTCTTTTAGATAGTATATATCACACTCTATTTGAACAATTTAAATAATCTAAATAAATCGCTAAATTAATATATGTTTCTACAGCTTCTTATTTTGTGCATTTTATTTAGCATTACATTTATTTTATCCTTAACTCTGAGCCTTGAGGCTAGAAAAAAAATTATAAATTATATTAAATTGGGGAGTTCTAGTAACATGAAAAGTGAAAGAAGAACTTTTAGTAGGTATATTTTATCTAGAAGTAAATTTTTTAGTGGTACAAAGAAATAGACTATATTTCTTTCAAAAAAAATACAAAACAAAAGCAGATTGGTTAAATGTTTGATCTTGTGGTGGCTCAAATGCTCTTAAGTAAAGAAGAATGAGAAATAAGGAATTAGGGTCTACTTATAAGTCTCAAGGACAGTTTGGGACAACTTGCTTATCTAACTATAACTTTTCTATAACTCAACAGAATCCTTTAGTAGCATAAACAACAAATGAGTAGCTTCAGAATTAATATTCATTCATTCATTCATTCACTCATCCAGTTTTTCATAGAGCACCAAGTACTTGCCATGTCGGAGGTACTATACTAGCTGCTGTAAATACACTAAGAGCAAAGCTAGGTTATTCCCTGCTCTCATGAAGCTAATTGAATGGTTGGGTGAGAGACATTAATCAACTAATCCCATGAATTAACGATAATTAAAATAAAACTCAGTTCTATCATAGAATGTAATAAAGAAGCCTGTCTATATCAGGTGGGTATGGACATGGGATTGGGAAGTGTGGTTCATTGAAATCTTTCCTGTGAAAGTGACAGGAAAGGGAGAATGATGTGAAAGTGGTAAAGAACATTCCGTACCAGGAAAAGAGTAAGTGTAAAACACCTATGGTAGGAGGAAATAAAGTAAGGCCAGGGAACTGGAAGAAGGCAGGTGTACCTGAGTACAGAGAAGGAAGGCGTTGGGGATGGTGCAAAATGAGCTTTGAGAACTCCAACACTGCTGTTTAGAGAGAGAACTAGCTTGTGCATTTTAGGTCTATGAAGTTTTGGGAGGCTTTTCTTGCACTAGATAATAAAAATAAATAAACGACAAAAACAAATTAAAAAAATTTTAAGTCACAAAAAAAGGTATGTGGTGAATTATGTCAAATGCGTTGTGTCCTTAGGTAAAGCTGTGGGGGTCTTGAAATGTCACAGTAGTAGGCAACATTACTCTGTGACAAGCTCTTTTTCTGTTGGAACACTGAATTATTCTATACATATGTATATATGAATACAAATTGAAGGCCTCTGCCTCCTGGAGTTGTACAACTTGGCTTATTTACCTCCATATGCTAACAATGACTTAAAAAAAAAAATTCAATGCAGAGACTTGAAACTGGAATGTCTCTTCTGACTTTTATACTTTAAAAAAGAAAGACTCCAGAGTTGTGACTCAGCTAACAACTAGTTCTAATAGAATCTTGATTGTCTGAGCCATTGACATACCATAGACATGGTACGCTGAATAAGCAATTAAAGATAATTTAAATGTAACTTTCTTGAATTTGAGAAATTGATCTTTTAGCAGATGAAATTTATATTCTCTTAGGGTTCAGCACCAAAAAGAATCCATTCATGAAAAACAATAAACAACTACAGCGACAAAAACAACAGCAGCACCTCTGCTGCACTTACAAATAAAGTTCTTTACATTTTTGTATTATTTAGGTCTATAGTAAAAATTTCATGGTAGTATCTGTTTGTACTTATTTAATTATGATGAAAGTTTTTTGTATATGTGAATCCATATTGTTTTTACATTTCTATAGGCTGATAAGTCACTAAATTGTTAATTTAGAATTTAGACCATTTCGGAGCAAAGAACCATACTTTGTTGCAGGTTCAATCTGCTAAATAC
Source organism: Noctilio leporinus (assembly GCA_004026585.1). NCBI lineage: Eukaryota > Metazoa > Chordata > Mammalia > Chiroptera > Noctilionidae > Noctilio > Noctilio leporinus. The sequence goes on along the minus strand of PVIW01006728.1, from coordinate 45,551 downwards.
ATGTAATTTTATATATAATAAATTATATATTTTGGTGTATGATAACCATTTCAATCACAGCATACACGTGGCATGAATTTGACTACTTTAAATATTTGGGATTATTATATATCCAATACATCTTAAAGATGTAGTCTCAGATTGCCTAAGTCTAAATTTTGGCTTTACCATTTATTGACTCTATAACCTTGGGCCAGTAATGCAAAGCCACAGTTTCTTCATTTTGTAAAACAGGGATAAAACCAGAAAATCTGACACTAAGGGTTGTTATGACATGAATGATATATTGCATGTAATGCATTTAACACAGTACTCAATACAGAGGAAGCACTCCATGCTTACAATTTATTGTTGGTATTATTTTTTTGAAGTGTTTGAAAGCTTAGCTATTTATATTACTTCCAGACCTATTGGGCTTTGGATAATTGGTTGGGAATCATTGAGTATGAGTCTTTGTCTTTGGCTGGGAAACAAGTATTCTTCAATATCTAGTAAATAGGATCTTGCCCTGCTTTTCTCGCTCTATATTCTTCTGTGTATTCATTTATTTAATAATACTGAGCTTCTAATGTATTCTAGGTTCTGGTATTACTTAGGAGAGCATAATGTAGCCCTTATTTTTGTGAAGCTCATGGTTAAATGAGAAAGATAGACAAAATAACTATGCTCTAAGCATATATAAATTATAAATATATTGTATAAGCAAATTACCATAGAGGGGATAGAGATAGGAGTCTTTGTCTCAGAGGAGTTTCAGGGACCAATGCAAAATAGTTATTAAAGAATGAATGAGAGTTTCCAGGCAGATAAAAGGGTAATAGAATATTCTAATCTATGGAACAGAAGTAACAATGTGAAAAAGAATGGCCAAAACATCCAGTATAGCTTGAACTATACTGGATCTGTAAACTAGTCTAAGGATTTTGTGTCATGACAAAAAAAGTTGATTTTTTACATCATAAACAACAATATAATGGAAGTTTTAAGCTGGAGAGAGAAATGCTTTTGAGAATTACAATTTTGGGAGCAACCTGAAGGAGGGACTCAGAGGGGGAGAAACTGCTATTGGAAGGGACAGTCAAGAAGATGCTTTCACAGATGAGGGGAGAAATGAAACGATCTGGATTGACAATGGAGGTGAAGAAAAACAATTGAATTCAAGAGATATCCTTGAGCTAGTCAACTGGACTTGGTGACAAATTGATCAAGAGAGTCAGAGAGGGAAAGATGATGAAGACTCTGAGATTCTGAGTCAAATTAGTGACTCCCTTAAAGGACGAGGTTTGGGTTTGTGAGCGAATATTGAATTCAGTTTGGCAATGTTACTCTTGATATATCAGGCGATTTCCAGATAGAAATGTCAAAAGAAGCTGAAAATGTTCCCTGAAACCAAGGGATGAGGTGGGCTTGAGAAAAAGGTGTGAGTCACTGGAGTAGAGAGGAGAGTTGGAGCCTTAAATGTAAATGAGTTCGCCCAGTGAACACCTTGTCTCTATGCCCAAAGGGCTTTGCAGAGCAGCTGAAAGCTGGAAAGTATTGTGGGTGTTGATGGGTAATGATAAAATTCTCTCTCCCTCTTCCCGGAAAAGGATTGAGTCTATTTAATCTCATGTGATTTGCCTAGTAGGACAATTTCAAATCAATGGCAATGGAATAATAAAGAAATCAGTTGTTTGCAAATTAATTAGTTTGTGAGTATTTACTACAAAGTTTGCTATCACCTCTGGGATTTTTCCATGTTCTCAAAAAACTCCATTTTTACTAGAAGGAAAGTAATATTTCATTTAACATAGAGGACCAAGTGTTGTTTTTTATTCCCCTCTATGGAGTTCCTTGGAGAGAATAAACAATTTAAACATTGTGAGTGTGTGTGTGTATATATATATATGCTTGTTTGGTTTTTAAAAATTTCTTATTTATTTTCATATTTTTGGTTTTCTTTCCTGCAAATGTTAAGAATTTGAATTGAATAAGAATTGAATAAGAATTTATTTTGCCGACTCTTCCTATGATTTCAATTGCTTCTTTAGATTAGGGATATCTTTGAATAATAATGTAACATATGAAAATGAAGCATATGTAAATGCTTTAACTAATAGACTCATAAGAAATGACAATGCTTTTATGAAAAATGAAAAAAGTTGTAGAAAGCACATTTTTAGAATTTCTTAGTAAAAAATCAAATGTAATAAGATAAACATTGCAATTTTTAGAATTTTGCCTCTTAAGTCACATGTATGTACTGTTCTCAGCTAAAGATCAATTCAACAAATGTGTTTAATAAGCACTGTCAATAATTGCAAGCTCAGGAGATTTTATCTTTCTATCACTCTGACATCCTTAAGATGTTTGTGGTTAGAAAGCCACGCCAAGAAGAATAATGTCAAATTGCTGATTTGTCTTGCAGTTCTTAGACTATAAAAAATTTCTGAATGTTTTTGTCAAAAGATTTTTAACCAGAGATAATACAAAAAATTCTCGTAGGGTGGGTTCAAACAAGTCCTTCTTAAACTGAAGAAATGAGGTAGTTTAGATATTAAAAGAATCAACTTGCAAACAAACTTTTGAGTCATACCATAGTGCAATTTTTAGGTGTATACTTTTTCTTCAGAGATTTCTTAACAGAGTCCCTAAAAATGAAGATGCAAATACTTTTTTCCCCCTGAAAAATGTGAAAACCTGAAGAAGTCACTTAATATAAAGAGTCTTATTTTTCTCTTGAGAACAGTTGTCTATTGATATCAATAGTAATATTATAAAAATCCTAGTTAGCAGCAGTTAACATGTTTGAGCCTCTGTTGGAAAGATTACCCTTCAGACATAGTAGTCAATGTGATTAAGAAGACATGGTACCTGCTCTCTAGAGCAGCAAATTTCAGCCAGTGTGTTCTAAGAATTTTAAAAATATGCAATACTTGACTATTTAGAAGTCAGGGGCACTGACCTCTTTTTCCTTAGATTAAATAAAGAAATCTTTATCTTGTCAAATAAAGAAATGACAAGAGCCAACACAATAGCTGTTTGGTATGGGTGAATCAAAATTATACCTACTGTTTTTTCCCCCTGCCAGATTAGCAAAAAATGTGTTTTTGGTGTGCTGCAGAATTTTAGTAATTAGTTCATGCATGCCACGAAATAAAAATGGTTGAAAATAGCTGCTCCAGAGTACTCATAATCTGGGAGTACCAACAAGAGGTAAACAGATGTGATATCAAAATAAAAACTAAGAATTAATATTCAGAATTTAAGACTCATTGACAGGATTGAAGAGAACATGCTCCTGTTTGTGTTTTTAATAATATATTAAATGCTAAAAGATATAGCATGGGGTTTATATCACAAAAAACTGACATGCAGTGGTTATGAAATATCTGGGTGTATTAGAACAATCATTGATCTCAGCATCCATGTACACTGGGCAATTTTAATGACTGCACTCTGAAGATTCAAATAATGCATCAAATTTAAACCTGTCCTTCCCCTTTGAGACATAAAAGAGCCAAGAGAATCATTAATAATCTAAACAAGTCTTTATAAACCAGGGGGATATTTCCAGGTGAAGTACCTGTTTCTACAAAACTCAAACTGATAATTTACATTAGAATCTAATATCCTGCACAAGATGCTCACTTTTTTTGGCCCCATTTTAGCTTGATAAATGTAAATATAAAATGAAAGCCTTAACTGAACCATTTTTAATAGCCTTTTGGTTCTTACATTTTATATTCAATGCTTCATTTCCCCAGACTTATAAATATCCAGATATTTATCCATCTATCCATCCATCCATCCATCAAAAAAATATACATTGTGATCTACTACATACCAGGTACTATTATAGGTACTTGAGATGAATTTCTAGTAAAATGAATAAGGTCCCTGATTTTAAAGATTATGTTACGGTGGGGTAGCCAAACAACAAATAAGTAAACAAACCAGATACTTTCAGACAATGATAAATAATTTATTTCAGGTAATATGCTAGTAAATGACTTGGGGTACACTTACTAGAGAAGTAAGAAGCATATGAAGATCAGAGAGAACATTCCAGACAAAGGAACAATTTCAAAGTCCTGGAAACCAGCTTCTTGTGTTTGAGGAACAGCAAGAAGAGTGATGTGACTGCAGTGTAGTGATGACTGTTAGAGAAATAGCTTGGGCCATGCAGGTTATGGAAACCAGGGTAAGGAATTCGATTTTATTCTAAGTGAAATGAGAAGGACCTAGATGTTTTATAAACAGGACAATAGCACTATCCAATTGCATACGTTAGAAAATCATTCTGGTGTCATTGCAGAATGAAAACGGGCAAGAGTGAAAACAGAGAATTAGGAAGCTCTTACAGTCCCAGAGAGGGATGATACTTGTTTGGTCAGTTGTACTTCAGGTGGAGAAGTGAATATGTTCTACTGGGTATAAAACAGAGGGACAGGAAATTAGCCTTGCTTCCTGTAGACATATTTTAACAGTGGTCCTGTAAGACTCACTCTTCACATGGTTGCCTGTTTTTATTTCACTTCCCTTGGTTGTTGCTAATGACACTCCAACCTTAGATTAAACCCCAAATCTTTCACACACCCAAGAAGTTGTGTGATTTTATAGACAAGTAATCTAAACTGTCTAAGCCATCAGGGTCTATACATGAAATAATCAGACTTGATGTATGATTTCTAAGTATACCAGGTCTCACTGCATGTGATGCTGGACAAAGATTGAATTATGTTACAGGAAGTGAGTATGAGAAGGTGAGAGTGTTTACAGGGTGTCTGAAACATTGACAATGTATGTGAGAATTTACGGGTTTTAGAGATGAAGATGGTTACGGAGAGTGAGAAACATATGTAAGATAGTGTGGGAGAGAATATTTTGGAGGATGATTTTATAATTAGAGGTGGTATGTGAAGAAAATTTAAGCACAGAAGAAGGGAAGAAAGAGCAAGAAAAAAGAAAAGAAATTGGTAAAGGGCACACTCACAATTTTTAAATACAGGTATAGTAGTGGAACTGACCAAATAGATTTGATACACAAGCAGTTAAACCAGATATTGGTTATAAAAATGGTACCAATCAGTATTCTTGGTGGAATATTAGCCTTAGAGATATTAGATTCCAGGGAAGGTGAAGAAAAGATTCTAGCTGCTTCTGTAGTTATATGAAATTAATGTACAGGTTTTCCTTAAATTCTCTGTCTATCTATTAAATGCTTTAGTTGTGATTATAGGTATAACCTCCTTTTGATGCTGTTTTTCAAGTGTTGCCGAAGATTAGAATTTGTGATTAGGCATTTGAGCATATCTGTTCTATAGATGCCAAAGTAATTATGAAGCAATTAATTTAATGCCATACCTGGTCCCTTTAGTTAAAACCATTCAAATTGCAAACTTAGATTTGCCAAGTGGTTTTCCAGATGGAGAGCTTAAGCATTAAGTATGTGGAAAGTTAAGTCAGGCTTCTTACCACTACATTTAATAATAAAAGGTGACCTAGGCAATTTTTAGACTACGATGAAACAAAAAATTAAGCATGTCCAGGAGAAATGGCACTTTGGAAGGAATCTCCAGTTACTCCTCTGATGTCACTGGCACCAACCCTTGGCACAGTCACTCGAAGAAACTTTAGGTAGTTTTCTAGTCCTTGCTAAACATGGGCAAGTAAGATAGTCTCATTCATTTTTGTTTTTCCTGACCTTCTGGAATAGCCCAATAAGATGCTGGGACAGAGAGGGGATCATGGGAACATGGTTTCTTCCCTGGATGACCCAATAGCAAAATAATAGCTCTCTCAGTTATTTGTAGCCTCGTATTGTGGGTATGTTCAGATTCTGGATCCATAGAAAGTAAGTATTAGAAAGAACTTTAAGATATTTTGGTCTCACCTCCTTATCTCACAGATGAAGTGACTGAAGTCCAGAGGGTTACACTAGTCACAATGGATTGCTAATCCCAGAGCCAGAATTTGTCTGGTTTCCTTGGAAACCACTGTGTTCATTGGCCTTCTATTATCCTGTACCACAGACCATTTCATTACATTTCATCTTGTGTTGGGTTATAAGTCATTGTGTGAGCAAAAGAGAAAAATTTGATGACAAAAATCATCTTCAAAAATAGGAGACAACGCATTTTTCTGTTTATATACATTGTGGCCACAGAAATTTTTACTCCAAGATGTTTTTGTGGTTTACTTGCTGCCATTCTAAAGTCCTTGGGAAATTAACTCTGATCATTTCTAAAGGAACTGAAAACCAGCATACTGATTTTATTTTTTGTAGAAGACAGTAGAGACATGAGCATCAAAACAATAATACAACATTCCAGATCTGTCCCAAAAGTATCCAGTCAATGTCAATATAATTAAAACATTTCGCGTGGCCAATACTTTTGGGACAAACCTCAAATTTTACTCAAAAAAGCCCTCAAGCAAAATAACTTTCATTTCCATAAAATGCAGAATTTATCTATTTTTATACTATTGGTTCTTTCCCCTTTGCTTTTGTTATTCCCTTCATTTAAAAAATACCAAAGGTCGCTGGTTTGATTCCCAGCCAGGGCACATAACCAGGTTGCAAGCCAAGTCTCCAGCCAGGTCCGTAGCTGGAGGCAGGTGAAAGGCAACCATACACTGATGTTTCTCTCCCTTTCTTCCTCCCTCCCTACCCCTCTCTCTAAAAATAATGAATTTTTGAAATCTTAAAAGAATATATATATAATAAATAAGCATTATTTTCTATATACATTTAAAACATTAAATTAATTAATTATTAAAATTATCACTTGAGAATATGTTTATTGATCTTAGAGAGGGAAAAAGAAGACAGAGAGAGAGAGAGAGAGAGAAACATTGATCAGTTGTTTCTGGTATCTTGTTTCCCTTGTGTCTGATTACCTTTACGGTATGCTTGTCATTGTATCTAAATATTACCTGTAGATGTGACCTACGATGTAAGTCTTTTATCCCTGGAATAGCTTGCATTTTTATTTTCAAAAGGCTATGGATAATAGGAATCCAAAATCATCTTAAACAAAATTTAAGAATTGAGGTTTTGTGGGCCAACTGAAGTGATTCAAAGCTGGGCTGTAATCTGCATGAGGGCTGGTTTACTTTTGGTTTACGTGAACTCCAAGAATGTGATTTTGGGGGACCCCAGCTTACTGGGGAAATGGTGTTCTACTAGATTTCTCACTTTTCATACTCTTGGAGTTGAAACTGGAAAACAATAGTTTGAATATGAAAGAACAGCAATCAACATGGATGAAACTGCAAAGTATTATTCTTAGTACAATAAGCCAGTCAGTGAAAGACAAATATCATATGATTTCACCCATTACAGGACACAAATGAACAAAACAAACAAGCAAAACAGAACCAGATACATGAATACAAGGTTTCAATTTATATTTGACATATTACTTACGAATAGATTTTCAACATGGACTTTGCTTGTGAATACACACACACACACACAAGTATTCTAGTTTTCAGTTACTAGAGTCCAGATTATTCCAACTAATTCCTATATCTAAACAACTAAAGTGCTGAACAAAATGCCTAAAAATATTGTTAAAAGGATTATAGAGCTGCCACAAAGAGAAATTACTAGGTTAATTTGGAAGAACCAGAACCCAGAGAGATAAGCAGAGCTTTGTAGCTGCTTTTACTTTGAGAGCGTTTGCTGTTCTTCAATATTCAAACTCTTATTTTCATGTTGTTGTAGAAGGTATGAGTGCCTTCTTTCTTTCTGCTGTGTAGTATTCCATTGTGTAAATGTACCAAAGTTTTTTGATCCAATCATCTACTGATGGGCACTTAGGCTGTTTCTAGCACTTGTCTATTATAAAATAGTGCTACTATGAACATAGTGGTACATAGATTCTTCTGAACTGGTGTTTCAGGATTCTTTGGGTATAAACCTAGTAGTGGAATTGCTGGGTCAAAAGGCAGTTCCAATTTTAGTTTTTAAAGGAAATTCCATACTGTTTTCCATAATGGCTGCGCCAGACCAGAAGTTTTTTCTTAAGTTCATCATTCCCCAGATCTCTCCCCAAAACTCTCCTTGTTTGACTAAGTGCAAATCCTCCTTCAATTTCAATATTAAAAGTCATTTCCTTGAAGTAACATATTCTGATTCTCCAACAAAATTAGAACCAATCCCACCACCTTTATTTGATTAGTACACCATTCTTTGCACAAATTATGGTGCATTACCACATATATGCCATCTGTTTCCAATATAGAAGCTGCCAAAGGGCAGAAACCATATCTGTTTGATTCATACTTTATAAATATATTATCTAATATATTGCATATTATATATTCATATTTGACAAACAATTTCTGGTTAGTTTTTTCCTAAGGCACAGTTTTAACGATTGCAATGTTTATTTGTTTGTTTGTTTATTTAATTGTTATCCTATTACATTTACCCCATTACTGTATTGTCATCTGTTCTTTGTTGCTGTTATTGTGAAGTTCTTGCATTTTGGTACAATAGAGGTGACTTTAAGAATCGATTACTTTTGTGTGCAAATATAATTATTAGGACAATCTATTCATAAAATGTCACATTGATTTTTTTTTTCTTTTTTTATCCAGGAGAAATCAATCATTCTGCCAAATCTGAAATGTTTTTGTATCACAATGGAGGTGTACAAGTTTTGTGCAAATGCCCTGAGAATGTCCAGCAATTTAAAATGCAGTTGCTGAAAGGGACACAAGTAATCTGTGATCTCTCTAAAACCAAGGGAAACAGAAACACAGGGCCCATTCAGAATCCGGAATTCTGTCAATTTTCCAATTACAGTGTCTCTTTTTTTCTGAACAACTTGGACAGTTCTCATGCCAGCTATTACTTCTGCAATCTATCAATTTTTGATCCTCCTCCTTTTCAAGAGATTTTTAGCAAAGAGTATTTGCATATTTATGGTAAGATATTGTTTTCATCTTCTGAATGGAAGTGTATACATGCACTTTGACAACTTCTCTTACTAATAAAAACAACCAAATAAGTATCTTTTGCGTTGGAATTCATTTAGGTGCAATTGATGACAATCACTTGGGAAAATATGTAAGGGGTGGTTTATTAATAATAGTAATTAGTATTTATCAGTAATATGCAATTTAACTAGGCAATCATGTAGACTGCCTAGTTAGAAATAGGTCATGTTGTCTTTACAATACGTTATACCATTGAAAACCAGGAAAATAATGACAAATACTGAAACCCATGGCTTAGTAGCCATTACTTCTAATTACTTCACACTTAAAGCTTTGATTTTATGCTTTAAAATCAAAAGCATAAATTTGATTTTAAATTTATCTCATTGCATAATTAAAAATAATATGTAGTTTTATGTCATTACTTTTTTATTTATTCTTTTACAAAAATGTAGACAGAAAAGTCCTTTACATTAACCACATTTGTAAATATACATGTGTGTGTAGAGTCTCTTAGGCTTTAGTATTTGGATGCTTACTGCAATCCTAACATGATGTTGTTTTTACTATTTACTAGGTTTTGTAATTGTAATGAAGACAAGTTCATCTGATTAACTAGCATTTTTAAATTTGGTAAAAGAACTTGTGATTCAGCACTGGAAATGAAGATTTCTTAGAATTTTTTCTTAACATATCTCTTTTCTAACTCAGAATCACAACTTTGTTGCCAACTGAAGTTCTGGTTACCCATTGGATGTGCAGCTTTCATAGTACTCTACATCTTTGGATGCATATTTTTATGTTGGCTTACAAAAAAGGTAAGCAATGTGTACTTCTTGCATCTGCTTTACTGAGGAATATCAGTGGTTATTTACTCATCAAAATATATATTGCTCTTGATTGAATAAACTGATCAACAGGTAGGTAATTTCCTTTTCTCAGATATACCTACTAATTAAGCTACTAACTTAGAACAGAGGATTATTTATTTTATAGTTGCTTTATTTTAAAAATCATTCAATGGCATTATAGATATATGTTGTTATTATTCAATAAAAGTGAGACCAATGAAAAACAAAAAGGTAGGATGAAGGTAAAAACATAAAAATAGATGCTTCTAACTTTGAAAAATTATTTAACGTGGACTACACATTTGATTCTAACCTCTCTAAGAGTCAGGACAAAGGTAAAGGAGTTGTTTCACACAATTGGTTTATTAAAAAATAAAGAGTGAGAAAGTCTTATAAGGTACCAATAGTAGCTGAGAAGTAAATGGTCATCTTTTTTGCATGGCAAATTGTTAGGAGCCCTTGTTTTTAAAGAAAAACCACTGAAAAGCTATGCAGAAAGATAACACAACAACAATAATGACAACCAAAAAAATCTTTCTGTGCTGATAGTATGCGTTTTAATCTTTCACAATACAGATTCTCTAAGAATTTAAACCAGCCTGCATATTATGCAAGTATGCTAATGCTCAAGTGTGTCCACAGTGTGGTCATTGGTCAGACACTATATGTATCTGTGTCAGAAGAGGATATGAAAAGAGAGATAAAAAAGGATGAGAGTGAGATCGGGCCCATGACCTAAATCGATTGGGGAAAGGACAATCGAAGCAAAAATGAGGAAGTTAGTTCAGCAGAAAACTCTTTTTACTAGTCACATTGTTCATATTTACTTTTCAATATTATTCTCCTACTTAGCCTGAAGCCAGGAGCCTAAGTCCCATGATAACATTTGTTACACACCACTCCAACAAAGAATAGAAAACAATAAACAAATAAACAAAACAAACAAACCAGACAACAGTGATGGAGATGGGGGAGAGTGGATGATAAGCCATGTTTCTGACTTTTTCTTTCAGAAGTATCCATCCAATGTGCATGACCCTAATAGTGAATACATGATCATGGCAGCAGTGAACACAGCGAAGAAGCCTGGACTCACAGGTACAGTAACATTTAGGGGTTTGGGAAGGGAAGAGCATTCTTCACAGTAAGCTTGGAATTTTAACTTTTGGCTTTAAAGAAAGGGGAAATGACACTAAGTTGGGATTTTAGTATGTTCTGTGAAAAATTGACTTTTTATTTTAACTGAAGTTTTTTACAGTACATTGAAAACAAACAAGCTTGTAAACTACCATTACTAATAAATAAACAAGTTCATAAATCACTATTATATCACAGTAATTTTCCAATCAACATTTTAAACATTTAGATGATTTTAAGACTTCCTTGTTAAGGAGATCATTAAGTCATACAATGAGATTTACTGACTATTGTTTAAGTGTAAAATCTGAGTGAGGCACTGTGGGAGGTATACATATAAATATATAGAGATTTTTTACTAAGATTTGGAGAGATCTGGGCTGGTGTTACCAAGGGGAAGAAGTAAGACTTGGTGAGGATGTTGTTAAAATGTGCAAGTTTAAAGAACTTGTATGTTATAGAAGGCCAGTTGGGTGGGATTTTGACTTTTTTTTTTTTATTAACAGTGTTGTCAACTTGAGTGTCATTAGGTTGAGGAACATTCAGAAAGTTTGAAGCATCTATTGTGGAAAATGTGTAAGTTTTATGCTTTTGAGGTTGCAATAATAAGAGGTATATAATGAGACAGAAGCCATTGCATTTTTGCTATAACTCAGTGGCAAGGACATCTGTCATTGTACAATTAAAGCATGAGAAGGAACTTTTTAGTCCATCTCCTCATTTTTCAGATGCCAGGAATTGATGTCTAGGGTGTGCAGTGACTTCTCTGTTTCCCAGGGATTGATTACCATAGATTTGACACTAGCAAAGAACTTGTGTTTCATATAGCTTTGCAATTGAAAGAAAGAAAGAAAGAAAGAAAAGATACCATTTCTCTCAATCTTTTTGTTCATAATAATGTGCCTGCTTTGGTTTTGAATCCTGAAAGTAGACCCTGAGACAGAGACTTGGGTGCAAACAGTTAAGGTGGAAGGTGACCCCAAGGAGGGGTGAGGGAGAAGGGAGAGTGAGACAGGTAAAGAGGAAAAGCAAATGAAGGTTGCATTACTGAGATCACAGCTAGAGGCCACAGGGTATCTCTCATAAGTGGGGCATTCATCCACTGGCTCCCATCACCACTGCTTTAAGGTTGCGTGCAGGGTACATTAATCTGCGTCATGCCTGAGCCATGCCCTGTGCTCAAAATAAGCTAGCTCACAAATCTTCAGATTTGTTGTACTGAGAGTGCCAGAACAGTCAGCATGCACAGAAGTGTCCACCCCAGCTGTAGCTCAAATCAGGGGTTGATGATTTCATGTCCCACCTACCAAGCCTAGAATACATCTTGCAATTAGATTTAAACAAATAATTGTGAAAGTGGCCAGAGGGTAAGCTTCTTGAGCAGAGGTACGATCTTCCTTCTTTATATTCTGAAAGCATTACACATACATAATTCCAAGAGAAGTCTGGCTCAGCACCTCTGTCAAATATTTGTTGAATGATTGTTATGTGAATAGCACTGTGCTAAGTAATGTGTGTTGGATAGAGGGAGGGAAGACCCAAGTTAGTCCTTGTTTTCAGTTTGTAATGTCATTGGGAAAAGTTATACGTTTGCATGGAAGGTGGAGTCACGTGGTAGTGTCAAAAGTACTCATTTACTGTGAGATGTAGAGTTCAGATAATATCTGCTATAGGAGTTGAGAGCAGGCTGAGTAAAAATTCATGGAAAATATGGAACTGGTGCTGGGTCTTGAAGGATAGAGAAGAATTTGGATGGGGTATGCCTGTGCATGTATGTGTGTGTGCATTCGTGTGTTTACAAGAAGTGGGGAAAAAGGGAAAACTTGTTGAAGGGAATAGGCACATGGAGAGCTTTTAAATAATTTATGCTAAATTTCTGTTACAGATGTTACTCAAAACTTGGGACTCTCTAGTGCCCAGGCATGAACCACGTTGGCCAACGCCCCTGCCTACCTGAACTGCAAGATTTCATTATTTCCTGAACCATGGAAAGTTTGACTTGATTTGACTACATGCATCTCCTACTTGTGCTTTGTTCAATCTGGATCAGTGACTATCAGTCAATAGACATTTTGACTGACTGCCTCAGTACTATTGCATTTTATCAAAGCAAACACCCTTTCACAACTAGCTTTATAGAAAGCTTGGCTCATGTGTGATCAACAAATGGACCTCACTGGGATAGAATAACTATCTTCATATCTGCTTCTAGCAATTCACCAGCCAATAAAACAAGGACATCTACAAACATTTTAAAAGTATGCAAAAGATACTAAATCTACAATGTAAATGGCCAGCCAAGGGCCAGCATCTGTCCACATTCCACGAACAGACTACCTCTTCTTGTAGGATAAGCATTCCATTTTTAATCAGACAGTAGTGGGAGATCGAAATAGTTTCAAAATGGTAGCTATTTTATTTCTGAGGTGTCAACATGTAACTATATTGTACTAATACATGAGTACACAGTACTCTTTTCTAACTCCTGAACCCCCAGTCCACCACTTCACCAAGAATCTAGATGCTTTCTACTCTCAATTTTCAATTTAAAAATACTTCTTCATGACTACTTGACAGATACTCTGAGTAGGGAATTATGTCTGTCTTTTTGTTCCACCTGCTCAATAAAACACACACACACATAATATACATTAGTATGTTATATAAAGCCACAGCTTAATAAAAGTAGTTTACCTATATTCTTCCTACAAGAATATTTTTGGTCCTTAAATCCCCAAGTTCAGTTAAAATGGTGTACTTTCTTGACTTGGTGGTATTGGTGGTAGAAAACATTGTCCAGGATGAAAGGCAACTTCATTTTATGATCCTGTTTTCTACCATTATCTGTTTTCAAGGTGCTATTAATTATAAGTTGGGCTATTTTTGTATATCATATTACAACTGCAAACAAAACCCTCTATAACTCTCAAGCATTGTCCTGGGGTAGAGCCAATGATCTGTTCAGCATGAAAGCTACAGTTTTTGGAAGTCATTGCCAAACTACAGCCAGGCTTCCTCTGGGCTTGCCAGGTTGAAATGACCTCTATTAATCTGGAGCTGAGTTGAGAGACTCCTCTGATCTAGGGACAACCAAGTATTCTTGCCCCCCAGATGCTGAAGTCACCCTGGGGACCATAATGGATCAGCCTGCATTTGTGCCACTAGGATCTATGAAGCAGCACAGATTATGTTAAAGAAATTTAGCATGATTGTCTCTCCTAGAAACCATTCATCCTGGAAACTTGCCTGGCCCTTCAAGACAGTCCTTCTGCAAATACTTTGTTTAGAAAGATTCTTAAACACATGTAATATGATTACTCATAGCCTAGATATTTTCTCTACTTCCTGAGTGCATGCCAAAGACTTCTGAAACAGCCAATGTGTATTCAACAACATCGTTAATAGTTTAATTTTTATTGTATTTTTTCTATAACCATCAATCACCCTTATACCCTCTTCCACCTCCATCTACCTCCCTATTGCCTACAATTACCACATGTTGTCTGTGTCCATGAGTTCTTTTTATTTTTTGCTTAATTATGTCACCCCCAACACCCCTTCTTCCAAGAGACAGGTTCATAGATAGAGAACGGGACGACAGCTCAACATTTTTAACTTTAGGAGAAATGGGATGACTTAGTAGTTTTAAAATTTGTAGTTGCCTGTTTATATTTTACTTTTTAAAAGTGAGACCTGACTTGTCATTATGCATGCTTATATTGTTTTAAGAATGTGTAATGCTGGATGTGTACAGTACAATACTGAATTTGTAATTTGAATCAAGTATGGTGTTCTTTGTTTTCAGCTGACTTGAACAACCTGGCTGGCCTTGTAGAGGTGTTCCCTAAGTTATTTGCAAGCTTTCTGTGTGGGGGATCAGGATGGGAGGAGATCTGGTTGTCTAGCTGTGCTCTGAAGCATCCTCATCCTCAGCATGGGACATTTCAAAATGAATTATTGAAAGATACAATTTCTGTGAAATAAAAACTGGTTTTAAGAGGAGCTACCTATGAAATGGATTTTAGCAGTAATAGGAAGTTAAAGAATAAACATTTGATATGCAGCAATTGAAAATACCTCTCAGTGTTTTATTGGGGGAGAAAAATGATTACTTTACTAAATTTGCCCTGTTCTTGAAGATAGTCCTACTGCTTACAGTAGTCTCTCTTTTCATTTTTCTCTTGTTCTTTCTTTCTTTCTCTCCCTCCCTCCCTCTTCCTTCCTTCCTCCCACCCTTCCTTCCCTTTTTTCTTCCTTTCTCCATCCCTTCCTCCCTTCCTTCCTATTTCTTGTCATTAAAAAAAAAATTGAAACAGCAACAAACTTATTTCAAAAGTTGGAAGTACAGTAAAATAGCTGTTCTTTTCCTAAGTTTTCTGACCTAATACCCTTTCATCTCTGAATATTATGAATTTCCTGTAAGCAAGAACACTCCTCCATAACTAAAATCCACCAACATCAGAAAGTTGACATTGATACATTGCTACTAATCTGATTTTCAAATCACATTTAAGTTTTGCCAGATGTCTTCACAACATATTTTATAGCAGAAGATTCTATTCAGACTCTCTCCCTGCATTTAGTTTTCATGTCTATTATATCCTTCACTGTGGACAGTTCCTTAGACTATACTTTCATGGCTGTGGCTATTTTGAAGATTATAAACCATTATTTTGTAGAATGTCCCTTGATTTGAGTCAGTGGGATGTTTCTTCATAATTAAAGTCAGGCAACTGATCTTTGACTAAAAAAAGAAAACCAAAAAACCAAGGAAGTGATGCTGTGTTCTTTTAATTGTATCCTATCAGGTGGCCCACAATCTCAATTTGTTACATTACTTAGAATGTTGGTTTTGGTCCATTAACTAAGGTGTTTTCTGTCTAGTTCTCCACTTTAAAGTACTCTTTCTGCTTTATAGTTAATACTTTATGAAGAGTTATTTTGAAAATTGTAGCTCTTCTGTTCCTCACTGAAGTTTTAATTTATTCATTTGTTCATTACTATCTATATGATTTCTTAATTTTTCCAACGAGTAAATTGTGTTACTGTCAATATTTTATATATTTTATTCATTTCACTATTACAGTTGTTCCATTTTTTCCCCTTTGCTCCTCTCCACCCAATACCCCATTCCCTCTGGTAATGCCCCACTTAGTTCATGTCCATGTATTATGAATATAAGTTCTTTGGTTTCTCCATTTCTTTCATTCCTCTTAACATCTCCCTGTCCATTCTGTAACCACCAAAGTGTACTTCTTTTCTTTTTTCTTTCAAATCCAGACAATTTACCATTTAATTACTGTCTTTTGTAAGCCTCTCAAATCATATTAATACAAAGTTTTCTTATCATTATTTCAAAATGCTTACATTAATTCATTTGTTTAAAGAATTACTTTTTTAAGTACTATCAATTGCAATATTACCAAACACATGCACAAATACATTTACACACATACATATTTTTACACATATTCTAAGTACTGGATTTTGAAGTTAATACAAAAAATTTAAAATATGCCAATAGCTTATATAATTATTATATGTTAAATGATAGTATTTTAGATGTATTGTAGTAAATTAAGCATTTTTTTTTTCTTCTGTAATACTTATTTTACTCTGGAATGCTATTTTTGTAAAATATATCACAGAAATGGTCTATTGCAGAACTCAGTTTTGTGAAAGCTGTCTAGAGACAGTGCCAAACTTATAGCAAAAAATGATTTGGTTTCTGAGCCAGATCCCACCCCTCTAATTTATTTTTATTTTTAAATTGTCCCATTCCTGGCCAGTGGGAGACTATTCAAACAAGCTCTTGTGTTTGCTTAACAAGTCCCCATTATTCTTTCAGCATTTCCTTGCTTTCTGTCAGAACAAGGCATTCCAGACTCAGCTCGTGTTTTCCCTATCACAGTGCTGGAATCTGCAGTTTCTCCAAGGAACCTTGATATGTTTTGAGTGCAATGATTCTTAGCAGCCAAGATGTAGGCATTAGTTATGCTTATTACTATTGGGATTTCCTAGCTCCTAAGCCCCTCAGTGAATAGAACTGAGCTACACATACACACATATGTAGATGTAAATGTGTGTGCATATGTATGTGCATGTATATGTATATATAATATTCATACTTAAATGTAAATACAAATGTGCATTGGTGGCCATACATGTGTATGGCAAAATATGTGTAAATATGAAATACATGTAAGAATAGAAGTAAATTTGTGTGTATTTTTATACATACAAATATATATGGACACATACACGCATTAACATCTATATTTATATCTGTACCTATTTATATAAGTTTATACTCTTGACTTTAATTCCAACACAATACTACAGGGTTTCTCCTAGATTTATTCCTATTATTTGTCCCGCTTGTGAGAGCAAGAAACCTGATTCTCTTTATCCTTAGTAAGTTTACGTATTTGATAAATCCCCCATTATTACACCAACTTCCCATCTTGGTAGTACCTCCTCCTCCTTGTGGTAGCTTCCTCTTTGCTTGGGCTCCAGCTCTTTGATAAGGGAACTCAAGAGTTAACGTTTTAGTTTCAGTCATAGTTGATAGGCTTAAGTGATTAATGCTTGTAATGTGGGAAAGCTGTTGTGGAAAGCTGTTATTTCAGGAACTATAATTCGGGACCTATGTGACTGCAGGACAAGGACAAGCAATTCAACCTTTATGCCCCTGGGGTGTCCAAGTGGGTGGAGATGGTATCTGAGCCATTGTGTTCTAAGGAACAAGTCCTCACTCAGATAACAAATCATTGATTAGCAGATAAAGAAATAGGAAAATTGCTATGGGACTGCAACTCTTACCTGATTAACCTTTTCCCAAACCCCTTACTTACCCCTTCTTTCTCCCTATAAAAAAAGGTCATCTTGATAAGATGAGATGTTAAGATGGTTTCCGAGGGTACATAAGCTGCCAGCTTCTCAGCTCCCAGTATCTTAGTAAGTGCCCATAAAGATTCCTTTCTTGTCTCTACTTAATTGGGTCTGATAGCCTGAGTGCCTAATTTTCCAGTTTCATCTTCAACCCAGGACACACCATCCTGGAATTGGCCAGTTTGGTGACAGCCCACAATTCTCCATGTGGACTCTCCCATCCCATGGATGTCTCTACACTCTGAGCTCTAACCCCTAAGGCTGGTGGTTTCTCCAGGCTCAGGCCACCCATGGCTCCCTTGGCTTGGGGTAGCTAATGTTAGGGCTCATGTTAAGTTCTAGTTGTCTATAGTGATTACTGGTTTGATACTTTTAATTGACAGCCTTTCCTTTCCAGTGTCTCTTCCTTACTTTCCTTCTGGTGTTTCTTTCACTTCTCACATAAATTGCTTCACTACCAACATTGCTTTCATTTCTCACATAAATGTTTCTCTTTCTTACTTCTCTGTTGGTGTTTCATTCACTTTTCATGTAAACTGTTGAACTCAGCCTGTGTTTTAGGGGGTAACTCCTACTCAAGACACCCTTTGCCCCTTTAGACATAGAGGAAACAGTGGTTTTCCACTATTTTAGTCCCTGGTGCTTCATCCTTTCTTGTTTGTTCCCTGATTCTATCTATATCTTTGGAAACAATTCCTGCATTACCTTCTTCACTTAACCTTTAAGTGCAGAGGCTCTGACTGAATCGCACTCAAATATGCTTCATTCTTCTTCTGTGACATAGAGTCCTCCTAGAATCTGACCTCCTTGTTTAGGAGTATCAGCTTGAATTCCAATGAATAAAAATGTCTGCCTGGTTAGATATTTTTCTTTGTTAAATTCACATTCTTCACAAGAAGGGACTCAGACTTACACGGAAAAAAAATGGTTTTCAATTGGAAATAAATTTTAACCGAGATATATTTTTTCCCAGTTTTTTGAGCACATGCCAAAATGGGGGTAGGTTTCATTTGCAAAACCCTGCAAAACTTCATTAAAAAAAAAAAGAAAGCCCTTGTCCTCATTATCAATGCCTCTCACATTCCTGGAGGCAGCTCTTTCCTAGTTTTCTTCTCCTAAAGCCTTCTCTAAGCAGTCTGCCTATCTCTTTCTTCTGATTCACATTGTCTCTGTATTGATTTTCTAAAGCTGCTACAACAGATTATCACAAACTTGGTGGTTCGAAACAACATTTATTTATTCTTCAGCAGTTCTGAAGGTTATAAGTTCAAAATAAGTTTCATTTGGCTAAAGTCAAGGTGTTGGTGGGGCTGGTTTTTCTGGAGGCTCCAGGGGAGAATCCATTTTCTTAATGTTTCCCAAGCTTCTGGTGGCCGCTAGCATTCTTTGGCTTGTCATCATTCCCATCTCTGCTTCTATAGTCATATTGCCTTCTCCATCCCTGTTGATGAGTCTCTCTCTGCCTTTCTCTTATAAGGGTACTTCTAAGGGTGTTTAGAGTCCATGTTTAGAGATAATTCAGTATGATTCCACCACCTTAAAACCCTTAACTAATCATACCTGCAAGCCTCTGCAAAGCATCCATATAGTCTATTTGCCATATAAGGTAAATCACAGGTTCCAAGGAGTAGACTTGAGTCTCTCCTATGGACCATTATTTAACTTATCACAGTCCCTTAGCCACCACGATTTGGGGGGAAGGTGGGAATCCCCTCTGAATCTTCCCTTCCACTCTCTACCTGGGTCTTTAAACTTAGGATTCCCTACCCCATGCTCTAAACCTTTCTTTCTGAAACTCCACATCTTTCCTTGACAAAGCTCCAATTATTAGCTCCTTTAGCTCTAGCCAGAGGGCCATGTTCTAAATTGTGATTAAGTTTTAGACTTCAGCCCATTGGATGACTGAAATTCATTACTTTTATCAGAGCATATGCTAAAGTGGAGGGAGAACAGGCCAGTGTGAGCTTCATTTGGTGTGTGGTGGTGAAGTCAACTTTGTCAATTTCAGTTTCCTTTTTTTTTTCTTTCTTTAAAAAAATTGATTTGAGAGAGATATATAAGAAGAGGGGAGAGGGAGGGGGAGAGAGACAAATAGAGAGAGAGAGAGAGAGAGAGAGAGATAGAGAGAGAGATTGATTTGTTGTTTACTTATTTATGCATTGGTTGATTTTTGTATGTATCCTCACTAGAGATTGAATCTCTAGCCTTGGCATATTGAGAACATGCTCTAACCAACTAAGTTACCTGGATAGGGCCTCCAATATCCTTTTCATTATGTCTATTGAATGGAGCTACAGACATGATTGGTTGTTTGCTAGTTGGTCCATGATAGTACATTCCTGAAGAACAGTCTATACTTGGGACTCAGTTCAGCTTGAATCCCTGTTAAGAAGTCTCAATTGCTTCACTAAGCCAGGAGCCTGTCCTGTCCTCTGTGCCACTGGGTTCTCATCACTGTGAAATAAAGTTGTTTTCTTGCTTTTTATTTGGCAGGACCTGCTAGAATCCTAAAACAAGTTGACGTTAGCTTTTAATGGCTATTCAGTTTATTAATGTGGGAAGTGAGCTAGCCTTAATTAAATTATTTTGGGTTAGAGTTTTCTCTTTAATGGAAATCAGGGTGGGACTTCTATTTTCCTTGATCCCATGGTGTATATTAAATGATGTGGGTCTGAATTTATATCCTAGCAACAGCCAAGAAAAATGGCTGTTTCTGGGAAGCATTCCACTTTTAATGTAAAGAAATCCAAGTGAATGAACATGAAAAATATGGTAACTATTGACTGCCTTCCAGTTGCAGCTTGGATCCAGTGTAACATTTCAAAAACAGCACTTTGAGAGTAAATCCTATTTGTATATGAGGAGCAAAGGAGTGATTTAGAATAATCAAAATGCCTATCTACCCTTCTCTTTGCTTCCTAACCTCCAACTTTTTCACCTTAAAGAAAAAAAAAATTAATTTATGTTGAATTTTGTATTTCAGAAAAATGTTACAGAACCTCAACTGCCCAGATTTTCAAATGTCTAGAATAATTAATTTTATGTGAGTGAAGGCAAGGTCTAAGGTATCAAATCTTATTCTCCAACCACAGAATCTTCAATGTTATAGATGGTCCAAAGAAGTAAAATGATTTCCCATGAATACAAGCCTAGTATCAGAAACAGACCAGAAACTATACCTCTTATTTTTGACACCATTGCTTTTCTCTTTCCCATTTGCTTTATCTTACCCAGCCCAATTTCATGTACCCTATATCCTCCACACAAACTTTCACTCTCCCTATTTTCCACCTCCCACAGAAGAAGACTAAAGAGGATGAAGAAAGAATCTCCACTGAGCCTTTTGGAAAAAAAGATGTGGAGCAGAAGAGAAAAATGAACCCCCAGAGACAGGTGCTATGCTTGATAAAAAAAAAAAAAAAAATTAAACTGAACAAAATTCTACTCAAAGAATGAACTTAAATATTCAAAATCTGAGGACAGACAGTTGTGCTTTTAGGGTACAGGACAGAAGAAGCAATTTTCACTAGACCCCTGGGAGGGAAATATTCTGAAGTGTTTTAGGAGCCCACTTCAGATAACTACTGAGACTAAGACTTTAGCAGAAAAATATGTGGTAAGTAAAATAATATCTTCTCTAGAAAGCAAGTTTCACAGGCTCAAGCAATTTGACTTCAAGAGGTAGGTGTAGCCGCCACTGTGTCATAGGCCTGAAAATGCTTGCTTGGAAATAGGTGTGATAACGATGGTCTAGATAGGTATCACACTAGGTATGACACCTGTGCAGCAGCTATACGAAAGTTAAAGGGGAAATGGAAATAGCTAGTAAATGATGTTGTAACCACTGAAAATTTCTACACTTTCTAAGAAGGCTGTGACGTCTCCAACACCTCTCTTTAGAGAAAAAGGTAATATTTGCTTGTATTTTTCTTCAGATGTTATGTTAACCTCTTAGGAGAAGTTAATCTCTTATGAGAAATTGTTCCCAGTTGGTTTTAATTTCATAGTCGTGAACTTGAAATAACTGACATCAGCTGACTGACATCCTGACAAGGCCACCATTGAGCTCTTCTCCTCTCTGTTGCTCTTTTTCTCTCAGTGCCACCATTCACTGTTATGTGATCTTTGGCCATATTAATGTGGGTCTAGACTAAGTACTATTGTGTTGAAGGAACAATTTCACCTGAGGTGAGCTGTCTGGGTACTGGATTTTTGTCTTGTTTTAAATTTCATGAGTGCTGCCTGCTTTGATAATCTAGTGTGTTTTTGAACTCTTTAGATGTTGGGAAACACAAGAAATTACACGTATATTAGTGATAAAAATCTCAGGCAGCAGTGGTTGAGAGAACTCAGACTCTACCAGATATCTGAGATTAAGTCCTTTAGCTGAGCCTAAGTAGAATAAGGGTTTGTAGGGAAAGAATTAAGGATATTAATTCTTTTGCACATTAAATTATTAAGACTTGAACTTGCAAGAGAACTTAATCTTTGGACTTTGATTTCTTTTGGGAATTTCACAATGGAAAGGAGTTTATATGCAAATTTTGGGTATACTTATGTTGTTGGAAATTTATTAGTGGAATATATTAGTGTTGCCATTTAATGATAATGCCTAATCTCTGGTGAGCTATATTGGGCATAATTTGGGATGGAAAGGAGAAGAGAGAGCAAAATCTCAGCCTTAGATGCAGTGTAGATTTGGAATTAATCTAAGGAATGTACTGTCTGGGAGCATCTTCATGCTTCCATAGGAGAATACCAAAGGACCAATAGTTTGCATTTAGAAAGGTGAAGAAGAGGCTGCCTTGATGAACTGCTGATCATCTTTTGGAGGATAGTCACTCCCTTGGTTGATATAATTCATAGTGAATTCCAAAGGATAAGATAAAAATACATGAGAAATGATTGGGAGAAACCTCACTTTCCCCCAATATTAAAAAAAAAAATGATGATGTTTAACACCTTTATTTTTACCCATCTTTTCTCTTACTCCACATCTTCTGATGATATGAGACATCCAATTGCCCACATCGATCCATTTGATGGAGCTAATTTATTACAGGGTTCCAAGCACTGATGTGCTAAATTCTATTATTTTCTCTCTATCCTGGATCAGTGGGAGGCAGAAATCCTGAATAGTGTTTTACTTTGCAGTCCCAAGGTTTTCCCTCAATGGATTTTCCTACAGGTTATGAATGGGGGGTAGAGTAATAGGGAACATCAGTAGACCCCTTTTATTGCATAAATTAACCATATTCTCACCTCTAGCTTTCCTAGTAATATTTCTAGCATTTTGCTCTCCATCTTCCTGATTCCAATTGAGAGTCTATTTCCCAATTGGTTCTTAACTTTGTGTTGGGAAAGTACAGGTGTTGTTTTTACAGATTCTCTTAAACCAGAGTCATCAGTGCAAAATCACAAAGATAGTAAAGGGTAGAGGTTTTTGGAGACACGTCAGTGATCTGAGCATGTATGAAAGTGGTGGCAAGAGCATGTATGGAAGTGGTGGGAAGCAAGCTGGAAAATGTAGTTTGGGGCAAAATATAGTAATGGATTTAGATGTAATTATTTTAGAAAATGAGGAAAGCAGTGGGAGTATTTGAAAAGGGCAGAAAGATTTCCAGAGATAAGTTGAGTATGTGATTAGACTGAGACAGAAGAAAGGAGATAACCAAGAGCAGAGATAATGGCTGAGGAAACAGAGGCAAGCAAGTGTGATAATAACACAGAGGTATAACTTGAAAGATGATTTTCTCTTAGGGTAAAGGAAGTGCCGTTGTCAAAAGATTAGGGAATGGCAAACTTTTTCTGTAGAAGGTCAGATACAGATTTTGAGCTTTGTGGGCCATCCAGTCTCCATGGCAACTACTCATCTCTGATATTTTAGCATGAAAGCATTCATGGACAATATGTACATGAACATACAAGGTTCTATTCCAATAAAATTCTGTTTACTAAAACATTCAGCCCATGGGCCACGATTGGCTGATCCTTGATTTAAAAGGTTATGCCACCAGTGCTGATATTAAACTATTACCTCTGAGCACTAAACCCACCCTCTTTTTTCTCTTTCTTTTTAAAATGAAGATATTTGATGGTGAAAGATCAATGATTATGTAGAAATTACTTTAATAAGGAAAACTAGAGGAATGTTTTAGGTAGAGAAGTTATTAGTGGTGAAAGGTAATAGAATATACATAGAATAAAGGAATAACACATATAATACATAAAGAAAAAGGTGGATGAGGATGGATGGACTATAGAACCCAACTATATATAAAGGAAGGGCATGTTTTTATCTGAGATCCAGATAAATTGTATGAGGAAAGTAGAGAAGCTGAACTATTTTTGAAAAATGAAGCTGTCCTAATTTCTTCTCCCTGTGTTAAACAATAATGGGATCAGACATATTTTCTTATTCCTATGCTAAACAGTGCTGAGACCAAATAATAATAATAATGGTTACCTGTTCAAGGAATACAGGTCCATGGATGATAATACTGTCCAGATCCCTCTTCAAGGAAATACTTCTGCCTCAGTTGCTGAGGAATGGTGTCAGAGAAAATCTTTATCTGCCATTTCTTTCAGAGATTGCCTCAGCTGCAGAGAGCTACCTTTCCCATTTCTTCCTCCTAGGAGTAGCCCTTGTCCAGTAGAATGGCCCAATGCGGGACATTTCTGATGAGTCATTTGAAATATATAGGGCTCCCTATGGGGATCAGCTGAGATTGTGAAGCCTGCATCACAGATGGACTTCTACCAGATCGATTCAGCTTCTTCTTCCTCTATCACAGGTTTTTATCACAAGGATATTCCCTAATAACCATCCTAAATAGTAAACTCTGCTTCAGAGTCTGCTTCACAGAGAACCCAACCTATATCTCTAGCAAAACTGCTACTTCTAACAACTTGCTCATTAAGATCCACGTTAGCATAGCTGTATCTATGACATCTACTTATTCTGTCATAAACATAGCTCCATCCTGACCAGTTCCCTGACTTGGAAGCCCTAACCTAAAATTATCCAGCCTAGGGCCTAAAATTCTCTTGATAACCTGTCTCAATTTTCTATTCTGAGACTGTCAAGTCCTGGCTGGTGGCATAGTGGGTAAGGTGCTGGCCTGAGAACCCAAAGGTCACTGGTCCGATTCCCCAGCCAGGGCACATAACCAGGTTGCAAGCTAGGCCCCTAGCCAGGTCCTTAGCTGGAGGCAGGTGAAAGGCAACCATACATTGATATCTCACTCCCTTCCTCTCTCTCTAAAAATAATAAATAAAGTCTTTAAAAAAAAGAGACTATCAAGATAGCATCCTCTCTTTCTTCAATAAGTTTAATAAACTTAGTTTTGCTTTATTTACAGGTTTTTCTGGTGGTCTTCAGGAGAATTTATAGTTGAAATTTTTCATCAGATGTCATTATTTTCCCCAAGTTTTACAGCACCTAGTAGCTTCTGAGAAAGAGGGAAAGTTTGAGAAAATATATTTTGGCCAATGTAATACAGAATAAACCCTAGAAACCATCTTATCTTTCTTGATGTAGATTTTGCAAGACAGGGTGGCCTTACAGTTGTAGGGGTTCCACAAAAGGGGTCAGATATCATATAGGACAATCACAGTTGTGTTCCCAGAAGTCTTATTCCTACAATGGGGCAGCTTGAGCTATGGTGGCAGACGAATTCCTGATGTCTGCTCAACTCTGAGGTCATGTATTTCTTTGTGTTTGAGATGACTTGCTTTGGCTCTGAGCACACTCAATTATTCATTTCTCCTTTCTCTTAGGGTTTTCATCCCACCTCCTTCATCCTCTACTGCCACAGAAAGCTCTTCTCACTTCTTTGTGTAAAATATATTAGTAAGAATTTGGGAACCTACACAAAAAGCACCAGTTTTCTTCTGAATAATTCTAGAGGTTTCACAAGAACAATATGTGGGATGAACTTTGATGTGCTCAAACATAATATGATCTTGAAAGAAAATATCTATTCTCCTGCTTTTTACTTCATTCTTAAAATATTGAGAGATCAATGTTTTCTATATAGTTACTTTTTAGTAATACTAGAATGTGCTTCTTATTTGTTGAAATGTAAACCAATTTCTTCAGGTTGATAACAAAAATAGCTCTTATTATTAATCAATGCCTGTTAAGACAAGTTCACCAACCCTTTCATGATACCATGTTGTATCCTGAAAGATTATTAGCAAACCTTTTCTCCACTTTTTCTTCTTTAGGGGAAATGGACCTATTTTTTTCTTGATCTGATTTCCAAAAGATGGTTTCAATTTTATTTTTTTAGTGCATTATTGGTAGCAGGGATGGAACATTAAGTCAAGTTTAACCCACAGAAAAAGATCCTTAACTCAAATTACCAGCCTCTGAGCTTTGAATCTTTGATGCTTAGGCTTACTTGAAGTCTTTTGGGTTTTCCCCTCCTTTTATTATCTTCATTATCAACAGCTAACTTTGGTACCTGAAGGCACTGAATACTACAATTCAAGCACCCCACCTAACTCAAACTCTGTCTGCTGTGCTCTTGAAAAGCACCTTTGAACCACAATTGGGTATGGGGGCCATCTGAGAGCTATTTTTACTGAGAAGCACAGCAAAGGCAGAACACAGTGCTCAGAAAGATAATGTGACTGAGTTCTGGTGCTCTAATCTAGAAACTCTGCCACCCCCACACAGGACAAAACAGAAGCTCTTGCTAAGCATTTTTTTTTTTTTTTCACAGTATAATTCTTTTCCAACGAAGTGGTACTTACTGTTGCTGTAGATTTAATTAACGTAACTCAAAAAAAAAAAAAAAAAAAAAAAAAAAAAAAAAAAAAAAAAAAAAAAAAAAAAAAAAAAAAAAAAAAAAAAAAAAAAAAAAAAAAAAAAAAAAAAAAAAAAACAAAAAAAAAAGGATAAACCTAAATGGAAAAGAAAGCCACTTTATTAAAAAAAAAAAAAAAGTTAAGACAATTAAAAATATTACATGCTTGAAAATAGTTTATAATGTGGTTATGGTTATACATGTTTACTAATAATCCATCCAAAATAAGTCAATTTTCTATTCTCATAATTATGAGCTTTTTGGCTTTCGTACCTCACACCTCTTCATTTTCCTACAGTTATCACTAGCTTTGAATTTTCCAGTGTTTTTATGTTATCACTCTCACTGTTACTAACTTTTTTTGTACTCAGAGAGAAAGAGCTAGAAATGTGCCATAGGTGACCCTGGACTGCAGTTTATGGTCCTTGCAGGTGAGGCTACTGTGTAATTGCATCACAATTATACCCATTTGGTTTTAACCCATTTGTCTCTTCATTTATCGCCACACACTCAATCATTTCACTGACAGTCAGATACAACCCAGGTCTATTTTCCTCATTTACAAAATAGCTCCTGATGTCAATTTTAGCTTTACAATGTTATTATCTTAGTATTTAAAATTTTTAGCTTCATCCCAACACTAGAATTTTAGCATTTCTTAAAATCTTCCCCAATAATAATTTTAAGTGTTATCAGAGTCTATACTGTTTTAGTTCATTGTGAAAACTTTTTTTTAGTTCTTTATTTTCCTCAGTTAGTTTAGAGAACATCCCTTATATGCAAAAGTACCATAAATGACATTCAAAATATAAACTTACACTTAAAATTTGTTTTGGTAAAGTCTTGTACTTGAAGTTGTGTAATCAGAGATTTTACTTCTCTGATTAGGGAGTCTTAAAGATCCCTAAGTCACTGTGAAAACTACTCTGCTCACAAGGTAATTTCTACCTCCATCTTTGACTTTATGACAACTTGCTTAGGAAATACATGGTTTATTTAGATTTTACTTTAATTCGGGAGTTCCCCCTTTCACACTTTTATATTGTGCTTTTTGTTTTATTATTTTTCCCTTGCAATTTGGATTGAGAGAAAGGAATTGTCTCCATGAAAATAGGTAAAAAGGAACACTTTTCCAAACTAAAAGAAGCAGTTTTATTTGTGGTAATCTAACATGGGGGAAGGTTTGAATTAGCAGCCACCAAATTCTTAGTTTATAGAAAAGAGTACATGTGATATAAGCATCTTTTATGAGATTTAAAAGGGGGAAACCCTTTTAAAAATGTAATAAATGAAGGTGAAATGTCTCTTGGATTTAAATAACAATTACATGTGAACAATTTAAAAATCAGAATTTGGGTGTAATTTCTCACAAAACGTGGTAGATATTTTATAAAGAGTATTTCAAAGCAATTATCACCAGCTGTCAGTTTTTTAAGAATTTATAGTGATTTTAAATTAAACTGCTTTGAAAAAACCAAACAAAGCAACATAGTCTTCCTTTTGAATACATTCAAACCGTTTGAGAGATAAGGAGCATTTTAAGGCTGTCACATATAAGAGATCAGGGCTAAGAATGAAGAAGGAGTTGAGAGCTGCTACACTATGTAACTGTACAGGTTGTGTCATAAGCATAGTTATAGAGTAAGGTAAGACTATCCAGGATTGGACAGGTAGACCCATAGGTTGTATCCTAAGGCAGGAGTAAGTCAGGAATGCCAGGCACATGCAGAAATCAAATGGGATCTGGAAGGAATGCCTATTCTTCAAAGAGTTAACAACCAGGTGAGTAAATGTAGATAAAGGGTTTGCTTCTGATAGTTCTAGAGTATAGAGGCACAGGTAGCAAAACATGGGTTAAAACTGATGTAAACAGACTTCTGGCTAAGAAGGAGGTGTAAGTAGACATGCTGTATCTCCCTTACAACTAGAAGAAATTTACATCTACCTCAAAGATAAATAAAAATAATGCAGAAGTTTCAAAAAGTTGAACTACAGGGAAGCGCAACAAATAAACAAGTAATAAAATACTCAAGCAGACAGGTAAGAGGGGTGGACCTGGGGAGGAGAGCAGCAGTGGCAACACTGGAGCTGAGGCTATAGCCAAAACTGCAGTCATGTATTTAAACTGGAAACCATTCCGGGGCCAGGCTGTGCAGCTCATGGTTCCAAACGCTGAGATAAATAGAGACATGCTTCTGACTATGAAAATGAGTGAGAGTTGGGGTGGAGGAAGAAACTGCCTGTTCTCAATGAGCAAGCAGCATTGTTTCCTCTCAAATCCCTCCCCTACATACAGCTCCACAGTTCCTGCACTGATGGATTAATTCATAAGGCTCTGCCCCTTACAACATAACAAGTGTGACAGAACTACCTAAGACAAGGACAAACACAGAAAACTGTAAAAATGAGGAGACAAAGTATGCCCCAAAAAGGGAGCAGATCAAGGTACTGGTGGGAGAACTAAGCAAAGGAGAGATGGCCAACCTAACAGCCAAGGAGACAACCAATCAACAGATGCAGAGTTCAAACCACTGGTGATTAAGATGCTCACAGTCTTAACAGATACAGCTAAACACAACAAATGCAGAAAAGAAGAGGTGAAGTCTAGGCTATGTGGAATGAAGAAAAATCCACATAAAATTGAAGGTGAAGGGAAGGAAACTGGGGTTCAAATCAATGATCTGGAAATAAGGAAGAAATAAACAATCAACCATACAGAACAATACAATCAACAATACAGAAAGAAGAAACAAGAACTGAAAAAAATTAGAAGTATAGGAACCTCTGGGCCAACTTTAAATATGCCAGTTTCCAGCACGTAGGGGTTCCAGAAGGAGAAGAAAAAGAGCAAGAAATTGAAAACTTATGTGAAAAAATAATGAAGGAAAACTCCCCAAATTTGGTGAAGGAAATAGGCAAATAGATCCAGGAAGCATGGAGAGTCCCAAATAAGTTAGGCCCAAAGCAGACAACACCAAGACACATAATAATGAAAATGCCAAAGGTTAGAGATAGAGAGAATCTTAAAAGCAGCAAAGGTAAAAAAGAGAGTTACCTACAAAAAGAGTTACCTACAAAAGGGTTCCTATAAGATTCTCAGCTGATTTCTCAAAAGAAACTATGCAGGCAAGAAGGGCTTGACAAGAAGTATTCAAAGTGATGAAAAGCAAAGACCTACAACCAAAATTACTCTATCCAGCAAAGCTATCATTCAGAATGGAAGGGCACATAAAGTCTTCCCAGATAAGGTAAAGCTAAAGGAGTTCATCATCACAAAGCCATTATTATATGAAATTTAAAGGGACTTGCTTAAGAAAAAGAGAATCAAAATTATGAACATTAAAAAGATAACACACTCACAACTATCAACAACAGAATATAAAAAATAAAAACAAAAACTAAGCAGACAACCAGAGAGAGAGAATAGAATCAAAGATATGGGGAACATTTGGAGGGGTGTCAGCTGAGAGGGAGAGAAGAAAGGGGGAAAGGCACAAGGATTAAGAAGCATAGTTTGTGGGTGCAAAAACAGACAGAGAGATGTTAAGAATAGTACAGGGAAAGGTAAAGCCAAAGAACTTACATGCATGACCCTTGGACATGAACTAAGGTGGGCGGGATTGCTGGACAGGTTGCTGGGTGGAGGGGAGCAAAGGGAAAACAAAATAAAACAAATGTATTAGCATAATCAATAAAAATATTTTAAAAATAGATAAATAAATAAATAAAAACTAATATAAACATAAACATAGCAAATACTATGAAGCTATGTCCACATGAAGACCCAAACCAAATCTGAGGACAAGGAAGTCACTCACCCTGCTCTGCCCCTGACTTTGGGCATTAAAGTTTCTCTGCCCAACTTTTGACTTAATGTTTATTTAGCACCTACTATGTGAAGGGCACAGGAAATGCAAAACATTAGACTCAAGAAGAGCTTGCATTTCTTGAGCATTCAGTTATTGATTCATGGACTCAGCACTCTACTTATCTTTCATTCTTCCAAACTACTCTTTCTTATTTAATGCTCTCTTTTCTCTCACTGGCTTTTTTGTCATTTCTTTTCTTGATATTCAATATATTTCCAAAGAATAATCAATTTTCCCTAAAAAGAATAAGCATATTTCCAAGTAATTAAATATTTTCTTTGAATGTCTATCATGTCATATATTATATACAAATTACTTGGCACTGGAAGGGTGTATAACATGAGTATGACATCTATGGAAACATTAATTTACTTATTTATCCAATAATTATTTATTGAGTGCTTAAGAAGTGCTAAACATTATTTGAGACACTTGAGGTACAGAAATGATTAAAATTAATTTTTTTTGTCCTCAAGGACTCACAGTCTAGGGAAAGAGTAAGACATAAACACATCAGGGTTTCAGAGGCTTAAGCAATGATTGTGAAGAGCTAGCAAATTCACAGAAATTTTTAGAATCACTTTATAGTCTAACATGACTTCTGTCTTTATTTTATTTTCCTATCATTTGCTAAATTTTACTTTGCTATATACTTTGTATCTCTGTGTGTGACATTATATTTTCCTTTTAAAAATCATTATATATATTTAAATAAACACAATAAATAGAAACCTATACTCAGGGAAAGTAAATATTGAGGTGGGCTTTGAAAGATGGATTTGAGGTAGCAAGAAGGCAAAAAAGAGGCAGAATGTAGAGTATGTGCAGAAATATAGGAAGATGACAATCTTGTGGTCTTCAGATAATGATGGGTAATTTTTCATGGGAACATGGAGTACTCAAAAAGAAGTGGCAAAGGACTACAGGAAGGAAAATAAATTCTGGTCATGCTAAGGAGATTGGACCTCATCCTATAGTCAATGAAAAAATATTAATGATTTTTAAAGGAGAGGAGCAACATGTACAGTTCTGTGATAGCAGAATGAAAAATGTGAATTGAAGTAATAGAGGCAAAAAATTTGAAGTTAACTGCAATGAGAACTTCAACTAAAATAATGCTGAAAGTGGCATAAATAAAATGACCAATTTGAGCAATATTGAAGGATCAGAATGACATGACTTAATAATGTTTGGATAGAGTCAGTGAGGGAGCAGGAGGGGCAGGCTTTTACCTGCATCATAAATGATGTCCTTATTCCGACAGACATGGAATACATGGCAGTTGGAACTAACAGTATATTTTGTGGGCAAAACTTTATCAGCACATGAAAAGTGAGTTAGCAATAGTTTACCTTTCCTCACAGCTTGCCATGGGCTTTTATTCTCTTGCTTGATACCCTGTGAATGATGTCACAAGGCAATGCATGATTGAGTGTCAAACATGTGATCCTGACAAGGAGGACTATGTGTGGAGAGATGGTGACATGGTATGACATAAAGAATTGTGGGCTATCTAATAACAGGATATAATATTTGTAAATGTTTATATACACAACATAGGAGCACATAAATGTGTAAAGCGAATGTTAACAGATCTAGAGGAAAAAAGAGATAACATTATGGTAATAATAAGAATTTTCAATATTTCACTTTTATCAGTGGATAGATCATCCAGACAAAAAAAATCAATAAAGAAACATTAGGTTTAAATAATACATTACACCAGAAGGACTTAAAAGATACCTACGGACTTTTGTATCTGGAAGCAGAAGAAGACCCATTCTTCTCAAGTGCTTATGGAACATCCTCTAAGGCAAATCATGTGATAGGCCTCAAAACATGTCTGAATAAATTTAAAAAGATTAGAATCATATCAGGCATATTTTCCAACCATAATAATGAAACTGGACATTATTTAAAAGATGAAAACCAGAAAATTTATAAATGCTACTAAGCAATCACTGGGGCAACAAATAAATCTTTCAAAAGAGAAATTCAAGAATAACTTGAGACAATAAAATGGAAATCCAACATGCCAAAACTCTTGGAATACAACAAAAGAAATTATAAGCGGGAATTGTATAATAATAAATGTCTATGAAAAGAAAAATGATCTGAAACAACCTAACTTCTCATCTAAAAGAACTAGAAAAAGAACAAAAGTTAGGAAAGTGAGGGAATAACAAAGACCAGAATGGAAGTAAATAAAATGCAAACTAAAAAGTTAAGAAAAGAAAACATCAAAGAAACTTGAAACAAACTATAAAATATCTTTTTTTTTGAAAGAGAAACAAAATAGACAAACCTTTAGTAAGATGCACCAAGAAAAAGAGAGTAGATTTAAATAAATAATATCAGAAATGGAAGAGGAGAAATTGTAACTGATACCACAAAAATAGAAGATCATAAGAGACTATATGAGCAATTATATGCCAAAAACTTTGACAAATTACAAGAAATGAATCAATTCTTAGAAACATTCAACGTACCATGATTGATTTATGAAGAAAGAATACCTAAACAGAGTAATTGATAATAAGGAGATTGAATTACTAATCAAAAACCTTCCAACAAACAAAAGTCCAGGACCAGATGGCTTCATTGGCAATTCCTACTAAATGGTAAAAGAAAATTTAATACTAATCCTTCTCAAATGCTTAAAAAAAAAAACAATAAAGAAGAGGGAACACTTCCAAATTCATTTTACAAGACCAATACTATCCTGTTATCAAAACCAGATATGAACATTACAAAAAAAATTACACACCAATACCCTTGATGAACATAGATGCAAAATTCTTTAACAAAATACATGCAAACTAAATTGAATAATACATTTAAAGGATCATGCACCTCAATTAAGAGGGATTTATTCTAGGGATTCTAAAATAGTTCAACAGCCACAAATGAATTAATGTGATGCACTACATTCACACAATGAAGAATAAAAATCAGCATTTGACAAATTCAACATCTATTTATGATAAAAACTCACAACAAATGGGTATAATGGAGACATACCTCAACATAATAAAGGCCATGTGTCACAAGCCCACAGCTAACATCATGCTCTATTGTGAAAAACTAAAAGCTTTCCCTATAAGATCAGAAATAAGACAAGGATATACATAGCACTAAAAATTTTAGCCAGATTAATTAGACAAGAAAAAGAAATAAAAGGCATCCAAATTAGAAAAGGAGAAATAAAACTCGCAATTACAGGTGACAAGATATTATATATAGAAAACCCTAAAGATGCCACCAAAAACCTGTAAGAACACATCAATACATTCAGTAAAGTCGCAGAAGACAAAATCAATATACTGCGAAGACAAAATCAATATACAAAATTTAGCTGCATTTCTATACACTAAAAAGAACTATAAAGAATAGAAACTAAGAAACCAATATCACAAAGAATAAACTATTTAGAAACAAATGCAACCAAGCAGGTAATATACCTGTACACTAAAAGCTATAAGACATTGATGAAAGAAATGGAAAGAGACACAAATAAATGAAAAGATTCTGTGCTTATAGGTTGGAAAAATATTGGTAAAAAGTTCATGCTACCCAAAGCAATCTACAAATTTAATGCAATTTTTATCAAGAATCCATTGACATTTTTCAGATATAAATTAAACAATCCTAAAATCTACATGAAATTACAAAAGACCTTTAATAGCCAAAGCAATTATGAGAAAGAAAATCAAAGCTGGAGACATCATACTTCTTGAGTTCAAACTATATTGCCAAGCTATTGCAATAAAAATGTATGATATTGGTGTAAAAATAGATATAGAGATCAATGGAATATAACTCTAGAAGTTCTGCCATTTCTGTAAATACCTGCCTTCTCCGGACTTATTCAAAGGAAGGTTCTGGAAGAGTGAAGCTGGAAAAGAAGATCTTGTGTAACTCCCACCTTCCCACTCCCAATACATCCCTGTGACCCTCCCACAGGTAAAGCTCAATCCCAGGTGGAGGTCCAACTATACCTTGGACTCACATAGGTATGAAGGTCATTAGCTAGATTAGCACCTTGATTTCTTTTTTTTTTTTAAT
The DNA here is from genome assembly GCA_004026585.1 of Noctilio leporinus. Taxonomy (NCBI): domain Eukaryota; kingdom Metazoa; phylum Chordata; class Mammalia; order Chiroptera; family Noctilionidae; genus Noctilio; species Noctilio leporinus. The sequence goes on along the minus strand of PVIW01006728.1, from coordinate 10,994 downwards.
GATATAAATTCTTTTTTTTAAAGATTTTATCAATCATTCTTAGAGAGAGGGGGAGGGAGAGAGGCAGAGAGGGAGGGAGACATCAATGTATGGTTGCCTTTCACCTGCCTCCAGCTACGGACCTGGCTGGGGACCTGGCTTGCAACCTGGTTATGTGCCCTGGCTGGGAATAGAACCAGCGACCTTTGGGTTTGCAGGCCAGCACCTATCCACTCTGCCACCAGCCAGGGCTGAGCACCTTGATTTCTTACTTCCTCTCACCAACCACTTCCCCTTAAAAAAAAAAAGAAAGAAAGAAAGAAATTCTTGGCTGGCCCTGACAGTAAGTAGAGGTGTGAATTTTACTATCATTGGACTTTAGTTTTCTTTTCTTTATAGTTTGTTTCAGGAGGGGCAAAGTGAGGAGTACTCTAAATGACATTTAAACTTTTTCAGATTTATCAATTTATGAGTAAATACTCATCTATTTTTCCCAAGCTTGTTTCCCCTTCTGACTAAGCTGTTATTTCCTGGAAGGCAGGGACTGCTGTATTCATCTCCTGATCTCAGTGACCTGGCACAGGGTCTGACACAGAGTGCAGAATTAATATTATTGAACAAATAGCTAGACGAATGACCCCCATATTTCATTAATGATGCTATACCCCATTTCCCTTGCCTCCTGCAACTAAAACTTCAGAATACTACGTTTCCTTTTTCCTTGCATAACACCCCCATTCTACTATACCCTTGTCTATTAGACTAGGACACCATTCTTTCCTCTAAGTGTCTTTCAGATATGGCATTCCTTTCCATTTCCAGTCACCCAAATCACTGCAGTTTACCTTAAATTTAGACAATTTTAATGCTGTAATCACTTTCTGTTGTAGTTTTTCCCTCCTAAACCCATCCCATATGCCACCACTATAGGAGGCTCCCACAGCTGTGCATTGCACAACTTCAAACACTTACAGTGTGCATTTTCACTCCATGCTTGCCTTAATCCAGCTCCAACCTACATTGGCATAAATTCTCCACTTAACCTGTCACTCGTGGTCTTCTAATATCTTAAACATCCCTATTTCCATATGTTGCTTATTACTGTTTCTCCTACCTAGAAGGCTCTTATTCCCTCACTACCTTCATTTGTCAAAACCTAGTTCATTATTTCTTCATCAAACTAAAGCCTTTCCAAGTTGTATTTTAGCCCAATGTCTTCTTGTCCCTTGTTCATCTGACAGATAATAGCAGCACATATTTTCTTAGGATATCTCTAATGCTATTGTCTTGTCACATGGTTATGTCTTATTAGACCAAGTATCTTATAAACTCCTTAAGGGTGGGGAATCTGTCTTAACTATCTTTGTATTCCTTATTGTCTAATGGTAACAACTATAATAGCCAATGTTAATGATCACTTATGTATGCTATACACTACACCAAGGCATTTATATTCATTATCTCCCTTATTACTCAAAACCACCCTAGTAATGGGTACTATTACTATCTGCATTACAGGTGGGAAAACTGAAACTTAGGGATGTTAAGTAGTTTTCATTTGGTTACTGATAAAGTGGCGGAATATTGTTCAGTTTTTGTGTAGCTTCCCTCAAAAACTGAATAATTAATTGTTGAAAGACAGACATGTCTTGATTTCTTTCTCTCCAAGTGGTTGGAGTAAAGAAGTTGAGAAGGTGAATAATTTTGGGGTGAGCTCTGGAACAACTTGGAGGAGATTTAAGGCCTGCCAATGAGGAGTAAAAGATTGTAAGATGAGGAGAATGTTCCAGAAATCTCTGAGACGTTGCAAATGTAAAAATAACAAAATGGAAAAATACTCTGGGCCAATAACCTATGAAAAAGGAGGAAGTTGGTTGGAATAAGCATTTCTGGTAAAACAGCTTATATATTTCTTTAGCCAGGATGTTTGGGTTGCATGGAAAGTTGTCAGTTAGATTTTGAGGGGTAACCATTCTAGTTAAAACTAAGACAATATTTTGCAGTGAGAAAACTACAAAGCAATTGTACATAATATGATTTGATTACAAGTAGTGGATTGTATTTAATGTGTAATGTGCTTAGGGCCTACAAGGTAGTTAAGATTACATTCTGAGTTCATTCTAACCCTTGGGAAACACAAAGTGGGAGCAATAAACTTTTACTTTCTAGGTGTCTACCAGAGATTCCTCGGTTAGGATAACCATAACAAGGGTTGAGATGACTACTGGCTTTAGACTCAAATGAGGCATCTTTTAGACTGAAGGAAGCACCATACCTATCAAAGACACTGTCCCCTACTCTGTTTTAGAATTGTGACAACTGGTATTCAGGTTACAGCTCACCAAAGGGCACTATCCTAGGGCACCTGGTGTCTGACCAGTCTCTTTGTTTTGGAAATGGAGGAGACAATGGAAAATGATGGGTTTTGGTCAGCTACCTGGGAGAAAACTCTCAAAGTCCAAAAACAAAAGATGCCTGGCCTGAAAAGAGAGGCAATTGACATTTACCAAGAACTTAGACTATGTACAAGTGCAATATTTGTTATTTTACATATGTTATTTAATGTTCACACCTCTGTGAGGAAATGGCTTAAGGAAGTAACTTATGCTAGGTCTCACAGCTGATAAGTGGTAGAGTGAGGATTCACAGCCAGACCTTTTGATTCTGACGCAAAGTACATTCATGATATCTTATTTTGTTCAGCAAGAAAAATAGCCTGTTCTCTGGGCTCTAACCTCAGCTGTGCTGCTACTATCTGTGTGATCTGTGCAGGCCTCTTAAAAAGGGGACACTGACCAAGATAGCTTCCAATACTATAAATCTCTCTCTCACTATATTATCTAATAGACAAACGGGGGGGGAAAGTCCAAATTCTAGGCAGAAATGGAGTGCCTAATCCCATTCTGGTTACTCTATGTACTCTACCTTAACTTTTATCAAGAACTAAGATCACTAAGCTTAATACTCTCCAGTTCCATCCATGTTGTTGCAAAGGGTACAAGTTCCTTCTTTCTTTCTGCTATATAGAATTCCATTGTGTAAATGTACCAAAGGTTTTTGATCCAATCATCCACTGATGGGCACTTAGGCTGTTTCCAGCACTTGGCTGTTGTAAATAGTGCTGCTATGAACATAGGTGTGCATAGGTTCTTATGAATTGGTGTTTCAGGATTCTTTGGGTATAGTCCAAGTAGTGGAATTGCTGGATCAAAAGGCAGTTCCATTTTTAGTTTTTTAAGGAAACCCCATACTGTTTTCCACAGTGGCTGCACCAGCCTACATTCCCACCAACAGTGTATGAGGGTTCC
>PVIW01006727.1:0-82720 GCA_004026585.1 Noctilio leporinus | reverse complement strand
AAGAAAGAAGGAACTTGTACCCTTTGCAACAACATGGATGGAACTGGAGAGTATTATGCTTAGTGAAATAAGCCAGTCAGTGAAGGACAAATATCATATGATCTCACCCATTACGGGACAATAATGAGCAAAACTAACAACAAGCAAAACAGAACCAAGTATATGAATACAAGGAATAGGCCTTCAGTGGTCAGGGGGAGGGGGGAGGGGAGAGGCAGAGGCAAGAAAGAGGAGCAGCTTAGACAAGAACCTAGTATAAAGGAACCATGGACATGGACAACAGGTGGGATTGACTTTGCGGGGAAGGGGGGGGGGGGGAGAGGGACAGAGGGGAGCAAAAAGGGGATGGGTATAAAAAAAAAAAAAAAAAATTAAAAAAAAAAAAAAACAGAACTTAAAAAAAAAAAACAAAAAAAACAAACTTTGGCTGTTTAGCCCAATAGACAGGGCACATCCAGTGATCTTCAGGTTCTGATGCCCTGGATCCTGCTGAGGTGGGTTAAGGGGCTCGGGTGGAGGGGGAGAAGTGGGGATAGACGGGGAGAGGGTGATGGCAGTGATGGGTCTGGCCTACCTGTCCAGACATAGCCATAGCAACTGCCTTTTGATCATTTCCATATTAGGGTTTGGAAACTCTTTATGAATAAAAGGGGGGTTTCATTGATAAAAATATGTGAAAACCTACTGATCTTGTAATTCCTTGTTTTACCAAGAAGGAAACTGAGGTTGTGTGAGTTAGTTACCTAGCTAGTTAGTGGGAGAGTGTGGTGGAAGCAGATTGTTTGTTTCCCCAGTTTGTTATGCAGGCATAATGATTCTCTAAGTGACATTGAGAAGCAAATTAATTTATTTAAAGATGACCTAGTATGCATTTGTGGCATTTGTGTACAACATATTGTCAGGATATGGGGGCAGCTAACATGGAGATAGCACATATCTTTGGACTTTGATTGTATCTACACTTTAGTTAAAACTGTCACAGCCAATGTTTACATACCTAGACTGGCCAAAAGGTGATAATGGAACCTGTCTGGGAAACTTGGGAACAAGTTAATGAAGTTAACTTGGCTAGAGATCCTTGGTGAGGCGGTAATAAAGCAAATGGCCTAATAGATAATCCCACTTAGTTCCTTCTTGTTAATGGACTTTTTTATGAACTAATTTTCCTTTGAAGTGTGTACCTGTGTAACTGCACGTAGTAGCTAGGATAAAAACCCAACCCACTGATGTCAAGTTGAAGATGACTTCTCTAAAAGTCTCTTCCCTTGCAGATCCCTACTTTTCCTGTTCCCCATTTTCCTTCTCCCAACAAACTCGTAGCTCGATTCCCCAGTGGTCTCTGGGTGTGATTTCTTTGAGCAAGGCTGCCCCGACACATATTCTTACTGCAAATTGCAGGCAAATAACACAGTTATTCTGGAGAAAAGAAAAGTTGCATCTAACGATGAGCAGAATGTAAGTCCTTAGCAGGTGGAAGAAGGAAATTTAATGTGCTTTGAAAATCCCCTTTTAATGCCCCTTAGAGATCATCTCTAACATCCTAAATGATAAAACTTGGCAAATGTAACAACTGTAGAAGGACATCGTAAGGCTGAGCTACTTTTCTGTTTTCCACCATGGAGGGTCTCCCTCTGTTTAATAATGCCCATTTCCTGCATTTGGAAATACAGTAAGAATAAGAAGCACGTTTGTTGGTGCCAGGGACTGAAGGGTGGGCCAAGCAGCCTTTGTCTCCTTCATAATCATGTGCTTGGTCAGTGCTCCCTTCACCATTTAGCCAGCACGTGGCCATGGCTCGCCCTTCACCTGCTCAGAAATGCTTCTGCTGCCTTCCAGCCCCCAGCTCCCTGTCTTCACAGCTACCATGAAGGGAATTTTAAGCACCTTAAGCAGTGTTTTTGGAAGACCAGAATAAATATGATTTCATCTGTAATCAGTGAAGTTATGCTTTTTTATGAAAAAGCTGAATGAAAAGCAATGGATAATGTTTTTCAGCTGAAAACGGATGTAGCAAGATGCTTATAAAAAAAAAAAAAAAAGCTCACAGGCAGTTTTATTGGCTGTTTTGTTTTTTCATCCTGAAATGAGGAAAGGAGATGTTGCTGATATCTTAAAAGGGATCATATCTACCATGAAATAATTATGTGCATTTTTTTCTGGTTTTGGTAAGCAGGCATTCCTCTGTAGTAAAGGGCAGAGATTATGGGATAGGTCAGTTTATCCGAGGCAGTGTTATACATTTCTGAAGTGGTCACTTTGAAATTATAAATCTCTACCGAGCTTTATTTCAGCCTGCTTAGGGTAATGGTAACAGGATGGGCACTAGTGCACATCATGGCTCCTAAATGCTGGGACCAAAGGTCATTTAATCTCATCAAGCTGTCTCAGTTTTATCAGCTGTTAAATGGAATAGGAATACCTTCTCCAGAGCCTCAGCTTAGTGATTAAGTTAACAACATATGCAAAGCCTTGTGGCCACTTAGTAACTGCGAGTTTCCTATCTTTTTGAGTATGCAAGAGTGGTTTGAGGTCAACTTGTTTAAACAGAGATATGGCATATAATATAGGGCCTATATTAAATAAGTCACACAAAAGTATGGGTAAATAAGACCCAAGAGAGGTAGGTTTTCTGGGTTTTTCTTTCATGTCCACTCAACTATTAAGACCTGATGTATGTAACCATATAACAGCTTTGTTTCAGCTAATTCCCATAGGATGAAATGAATTAGAACTGAAAATTCAAAAAAATAAAAAAGGAAAGGAAGTAATAGTTGACCTGGACAAGAACTGAAGAATTTTTCTGGAGAAAGCCAAGAAAGATTGGGTGTGAGGGATATGAATAAGGAGTCAGGTGGAGAGAGGAGGTGTCTGAGACAGCAGATGGTCATCTTTTGGTTTGGGTGCTGACAGAAGAGTCAACTCAAGAAAATGGCTTCACTAAGTAGGACACATTTTGGTTGAAGGGAATAATATTAGGTTGAACCACATGAAATAGCCATTTTTGAAGGCTGGATATTGGTCAAGTATTGGCAATTTCAAGCGATTCAACTTAATATTTTGTCCATTAGGAAGACAAACATCAGAATGAGTTGATATAGGAAGGCTGTGAGGTTTTTACTTTTGGAAATACTTGATAACAGACTAGACAATTATTTGTCTTGGGCGATTTAGACATTGAGTTTGCCAAAAGCAGGGGATGGATAAGATAATCTGTTAAGATAAATTTGTGTCTGTCTTTTTGAGGAGGTAAGCCCTGTTCTGGGATGCTAATGGAAACCATGGGTAGAATCTTGGCCTTGATGGGAAAAAAATCCATCAATATTTTTCTCCTCTACTATTTGTCCCAGGGGTGTTTCTCTGGATCAGGGTTTCTCAACCTTGGCAGTAATGACGTTTAGGGTAGAGTACTTCTGTGTTGTAGCAAATATCTGTGCATTGTAGGATGTTTAACAGCATCTTGGCCTTGACCCACTGGATGCCAGTAGTGCCCTACCCACTCTGGTGTTAAAATCAAAAACATCTCCAAACATTGTCAGATGTTCTCTCAGAGGCAAAATTGCCCCTACTTGAGAACCACTGCTCTAGATAGCAGTCCTCAACCTGAGAACTTGCCTACTCAGGTCCTAGAAAATGTAAGGCCTAACACTCCACCTCTCCCACCTCCTTTTCCTGCTCTGACATCCACCCTTTGGTTGTTCTTGGGTATTTCCATTGAGGCAATGTGCTTACAGATTCTGAAATGCTTAACTTTAAAAAAAAAAAAAGGGGGGGGGGGGGGGGGGGACAGAGGGGAGCAAAAAGGGGATGGATGTAATACAACAACAATAAAATTAAAAAAAAAAAATGGTCAAATGACCTGAATAGACACTTCTCTAAAGAGGACCTACAGATGGCCAGTAGACTTATGAAAAAATGCTCAATGTCACTAATCATCAGAAACATGCAAATTAAAACCACAACAAGATATTACCTCACACCTGCCAGAATGGCTATCATCAATAAATCAACACAGAACAAGTACTGGTGAGGATGTGGCAAAAGGAGAACCCTTCTGCACTGTTGATGGGAATGCAAACTAGTGTAGTCACTGTAAAAAACACTATGGAGTTTCCTCAAAAAATTAAAAATGGAACTACCTTTTGAAAAAAAAAAAAAAAAAGATATGCTTGATTAAGTAAGCTCTGTGGAAAACTGAAATTTCCAGTGGGGAATCTGGTTGCCATCATCATCATCACTGTCATGAATTATGTTACATTCTGAGGCTCTGTGACAAGGTATGATTGCTTGTCCCTGCTTGCCATCAGTGTGAGTTACATTATCTGCCCAGTCCAGTCACCACTGTACCACTGTGGTGCAGCTGCCTTCACTTGGTACCTGCACCAAGGCTCCGTGTACACGCACAAAACTCAGAGAAGATCCAGCTCTAAGCTGAATAATGATACCTAGATTCTGTGGTGTGCCCAATTTTAACCTTTTTCTTCATTTTCATTTTCATTTTAAGATTTTATTATTTTTAGAGAGAAGTGCAGGGAGGGAGGAAAAAAGGGAGAAAAACATCAATGTGTAGTTGTCTTTCACCAGCCTCCAAGTTGGGGACCTGGCAAAGACCTAGCTTGCAACCTGGTTATGTGGGTTCGCAGGTCAGTGCCTTATCCACTGTGCCACTAGCCAGGGCCTCATATGCATTTTTTAATGAAAAAACCTATCCTCACAAGATTCTTTCATTTCTCTATGTCAGTGGTTCTTACACTGGAGTGTGCATAACAGTCTCCTGGAGGGCTTCTTAAAACAGGTTGCTGGGCCCCATCTGCAGAGTTTCCAATTCAGTAGGACCAGGGTGAGTCCAGAGAATTTGCATCGCTAACAAGCTCCCAGGTAAAGCTGAGGGTGCTGGTCCTGGGACTACACTTTTGAGAACCGCTGCTCTATGGCTACCTAAACTGCTGTTTCCCTGCATTGAGAATAGCTCTGGCACTGTCCTTGTCCTCAACTTTTCATTGCAACTACATGTTCCTCTCATCTCTCGCTCTTTTGTAGTGTTAAACCACTTCCTTTTCATTCTCATCCATGCAGCCAGCCATTTATCCATGCACCCAGGCACTTGTAGATAAACCAAAAATATCTGTAGATAATTCCTAGGCATCTGCTACAAGTAGGGACCAGTATTCCTGTGTCTTTCTTTCCACTGAGGCTCTTCTCTTCTTTTCAGCCCAAACACCAATGGAAACAGATGCTTTGCTTCATCCATTGCTGTTCCTGGTTTAGTCTTTGCCCCGGAGGTTGATTTTGACATCCACATTCATTTCAGTTTGTTGTTCATAGTTAACCTTACTGAGTTCAGGACTTATTTTTTTCTGAGGCATATTAGTATCCTCAAGCTCTTTGGACTCAGGGGCTACGCATATGGGCTCTTTGCAAGGAAAAGGCAGTCCAGGATGATGGTCTGTAGTCAACCAACATTGCTGGGGTAGGAAAATGTTTGTGGAACATAATTAGGTTTTTCTTCTTCTAGATCCTTTCCTCTTAGACATGGAAAGGTAGATGAGGGTGAGTAAGAGTGGAAGTACTTGTTCTAAGCTGTGGTGCTCTGATTTGTTTTTCTGCTTACTGACTCTTCTGGGTTAAGGATTCACTTAGCAGAAGACATCTCTTCCATTGTTGATTATTCATGATTGTATTAGTTATCTATTACTGCATAATGAAGTATTGCACACTTAGAAGCTTAAAACAAAAGCCATTTATTATAGTACAGTTTCTGTATGTCAAGTCTGGGCATAGACTAGCTGAGTTTTCTGCCCTGGGTCTTGCAAATTTGAAAGCAAGGTGTCAGCCAGGTTGAGTTCTCATCTGTAGATACCACTAGAGAGGGACCCACTAAGGAACAACCCACTTCCAAGCATGGCTGTTGGCAGAATTTATTTCCTTGAGGCTATAAATTCATGGCAGTTTGCTTCTTCAAAGTTAGCAACACACACACAGAAAGAGAGAAAGAGAGACACTGCTGCTTCATGTCTTTGACCTCTAGACCCTCTTTTGAACAGATCACCTGCTTAGGTTAGGCCCAACCAAGATAATCTCTTTTTATGAAGACAACTGATTAGGGACTTTGATTACACATGTAAAATCCTCCATGTTTGTCATATTCTGTTTATTATGTGCAAATCGTAGTTCCTGCCTACATTAAGGGGAGGGGATTTTAAAAGGGTATGGGTCATCAGAGTTCATCTTAGAATTTTGCCTGCCATAATAACTACAGTGAAATGCTTGTCAAAAGCTGGAGAATTCTATAGAAACTCCAGAACTATACCTATATGAGACCTATCACTGCGTTCAGATGAGTGCCTAATGAACGAAGCTTTCTGAGCATAGTGTGAAAGGCAGTGTTTAGTCCTTGGGAGGCAGCTTTATAAGTCACAGAAAGTAATTGGTTTGGCAAAAGCATCATTTATCCCTTTTGCAATAAAACTGATGCTTGATTTTATTCTTCTGTGCTGCATTCCGTTTTTTATTTCTAGCATATTTCTAAATAAATGAATTATATGTTATATTCTTATCACCCAAGACAGCAAAATGTAAACCAATCCTTACCCATTTACTCCAAAATAAATGGGGTTATTTATTTCTTAGTTTATTTTTATTTTTTTAAATTATATTTTATTGATTATGCTATTGCAGCTGTCCCAATTTTCCCCCTTTGCCCCTCTCCACCCAGCACCCTCCACTGCCTCAGGCAATCTTCACACCATTGGTCATGTCTAAATGGGGTTCTTGAATCGAAAGTAACAAAGCTAATCAGGCTGAAACTAATCATAAATCACATCCCTTTGGGTATGGGCAGCCAGCAATGTGAGCTATTCTATGAGGTCTGTCCGGAAAGTATCGAGCCAATGTCAATGTAATTAAAGGAGTTTGCCTGGCTAATACTTTCAGAACAGATCTCATATTAAAACTGGTCCACAAGTTCTAGTCAATCAAGGTGACACACAAGAGCAACCTTAGCTAAACCAACTGGAGAAGCATTAGTGGCCTTAGAATTGTGCCTTTCTGTAGCAGCCTTGGAATTTCTTACCATGATCTAGACCCAAGTCAAAGCTGACCAATGTGAAGTGTGATGGGCTTTTATACTGTTGGTGCTGAGGACAAGGTCTTTCTTTGGCTTGTCTAGGAGAAGTTATTAGGAGGGCTAAGACTGTTGGCAGGAATAATAGTGGTGGGAAGGAGTTGTGGCGTGGGCAGGCAGGCAGGCAGGATACTGTGGAGGAGCAGGGGAAAGAGGTTGGGCATGGTGGGACCAATGAGCTCCATCCTCAATTCAAGCTTTCTAGTGACCTACTTGAGATGTCCAGACAGTCCACCCAAGAGACAGTTCTAACATGAGTGGCTTAAGCATATTCTATGCCAAAAAATCAAACCAAAGATTCAGTCATTTCAAATTACATCTCTCCTGGATTTAGTAGCATTTTGTTTTTATTGTGTAATTTTTAAATGAGGCGTGAAAGCCATGGTCCTACTGCATCCCATAAGTCAGTAATATCTGACCTACCTTTAGTAGTATTTCCCACAAGTCTATGGACAGAGTACTTTTCTAAATGCTATTAGACAAAGTAGGAAGATCAATAAAGTGAGATGTTGTCCTGAAACACATAAAATAGATTCTGATTTCTAGGTAAAGAGATACACTTTCAATGAAACCCTATCAAAGGACATTAAAGTCTTGTGAATAGATATGTTTTACTTTAAGAAAGCTTGATGAACATTCAATCTAATGATTATTTATTAACGTTACCAAAGAATCCTTTGTTGTTCAAAAAGATTCACTCAAGGGTTTCTTTAAATAGTGCCTTTAAATGTTTGTTTATAAACTATTAACTACTTGACAGAGAAGCAGGGCAACTTAAACTGCTGGGAGCCACCTCCAGTTGAAGATTAATCCAAAATGTAGATAAAGCCACTCTCTGATTATAATGTAAGTCAATGAGAAAATATAATTAAATTCATAAAAATTTAATCACCACAGAACTCTCCAGGAGCTTATCTTTTGCAAGAAAGGAGGTACACACCTGTGAAGTATCTAATCTTTATTGGGCCTGCAAATCTTTCTAAAAGTTATCATCCCACAAATCTTTACTTAGCCCATGCAGTTCTCCTGAAGCTCTGCTCACATTTGACAGTGCTTCTCAGCTTCACATTTTGCTCTTCCTCCCAGTACTTGGCAGATCGCCTGGACCCCAGCAGGCTCTCCTGTGTTAGTGATTTGATGTGAGACATTCCTTAAACAGTAGGCCAAGATGTGAACATCACACATATGGTTTGTGTAGGGTTGTGATAAGTTCTGCTATGATTTTCAAAGTCACTTTTGAAGCCATGATTAGGATTTACACCTCTAGGCTAAGGGAACATAAACATCGACGTAATAAATTCAAAGTTCTCTCAAGGACAGTTCCCTCAGAACTCTAACTCAAGTGAAGTAGAAAAGAAGGCAGATCCTGTGTTTATTTATTATGTTTTTACTCATTTATGCACTTTTATTGGACAAACATAGACACAGAAAAGTGCATATAACTATGAAACATGATGAATTATTGCAAGATCAACACCCTTTTAAATGAGATCCAAGTCAAGAAACAGAATCTTGCCAGTCACTTGAGAAACCCCCAGGGCTGACCAGAAGACTCATTCTAACCTCAGTCACTTACCTCTTTTCCTTTTGGGCTTGTATGGTAATCCCTTCCTTCTATTTGTTTATAATTTTATCACTCAAATGTGTATCCTTAAACCCTATAGTTTAGTTTTGCCTGTTTTTTTTAAAGACATGCCTAATAAGTCTATTTTGATCTAAAGGACCCCCCACTCCATCTTTGCCCTTTTTTCTGGAAATTTATTAATTGAAGAATTTGGGTCATTTGATCTGTGAAGGGTTATACAATCTGCATTTTGCTGATTGCATCCATATGATTTGTTTAACATGTTCTTCTGTCTTCTTGTTTTCACCCATGTAATGGTAGTTGCATCTGGAGCAATGGTTTTTCATTGGGGGTGCTTTTGCACCCTTGCCCAGAGACATTTGGTAATGAATGTTTAGCCACATTAAAAAAAAGATTATATTCATTATTTTTAGAGAGAAGGTCAGGGAGTGGGGAAGAAAGGGAGAGAGACATCAATGTATGGTTACCTTTCACCTGCCTCCAGCTATGGACCTGGCTGGAGACCTGGCTTGCAACCTGGTTATGTGCCCTAGCTGGGAATTGAACCAGTGACCTTTGGGTTCACAGGTCAGTGCCAATCCACTGAGCCACCAGCCTGTTTTTATTTTACTTGGAGGTGGTCTGCTACTAGCATATCCTACAATGCATATGATAGACCCTCACAGCAATAAATTATCCAGCGCCAAATGTTATCAGTACTGAGGTTGAAAAATCCCAATCTAGAAAAATTTTTTTTCAGATTCAGCTTCAATTAAACAGTTTTTTAAAAATTTACTAATATATATATTTTTAATTTTATTGTTGTTGTATTACATCTATCCCCTTTTTGCTTCCCTCTGTCCCCCTCCCCACCCACCCATTCCCCCCAAAGTCAATCCCACCTTTTGTCCATGTCCATGGTTCCTTCATACTAGGTTATTGTCTAAACTGCTCCCCTTCCTTGCCTCTTCCTCCCCGCTCCCCCCACAATTAAAAACAAATTTTAACAAGACTATATTACTATGATATTGAATGTTTCATCAGCAAGCACAGAACAACTGGATATCTCATTTTTTGTGATGTTAGCAACTTTGCTAGCATCAGTGCTCAATGCCTAGATTAGTATTTGTAAAATAATGATGTTATAAGCTCTAATTGCATTTTTATTTATTAGTTGAAATATTTATCTATCATTCAGTTAACCAGTGGTATAGTTCATTAAAAAAAGGTAAGATAAATACTTGATTTTTCCCTTCACTTAACAGTTTTCAAGGTAATTGGTATCCTATTATTTTCTAAAGACAGCACAATAATAATATTAATAAGCGTTATTGTTATTTTTTTTAATTTTTTAAAATTTTATTGTTGTTGTATTACATCCATCCCCTTTTTGCTCCCCTCTGTCCCCCTCCCCACCCACCACGTTATTGTTATTAATATATTTGTGCATCCTGTGCAGGTGCTGATCCCATGTAAGTCCTGTGGGTGTCAATGAGTTGTCCTTTCCTTCTTATATTGTTTTCTGGGACTACTTGCTACCTAGTTTGTTATAGAGGTTGTCCATGGGTTTTTGATTTTGCTGAGTTTGTCTGTCTGGTTTTATGGAGGAGATTTGAGCAGAGTTAAAACATATACCATTACTGCCACTATATTTCCAGATTCCTTTACATTTATCTGGTACCATATGATTGAGATTTAGAGACTTTTCAATTTATTTTAAGCCCTTGCTGCATGGACAAGTATTTACTTCTGAAAAGAAATTAATCAGGGTCATGGAAAAAAGTACAGGCTTTAGAAGTAGGCTCAGTGGTCAAATTTTAACTCCCATATCCACTACATGTATGCTATTGGATGTATTATTTAATCCATTTGAGTGTCACTTTCTATTATCAGTTAAGTATGGATAATTATATCTGCCTTATGCAGTTTAAGTAAAGATAAAATGAGATACCACTCATTTTTCATTAATTCAACAAAGTTTTAATGTCTATTCTGTATGAGATACTGTTCTGGATCCTGGCTAAATATCAGTGAAATTTTCAATCACGAGGGTAGACAAACAAATGCATATACATAAAGTAGATAGTATATTCAATGGTGAGAACTGCTATGGAGGAAAATAAAACAGTACATGGTGATAGGGCATGCTAGAATTTTCTCAGAATTGAAATAGGGTGGTCAGGGAAGATTTTATTTGAGAAGATGACATCTGAGTAAAGGCCATCAGAGGGTGAAGAAACAAACAGTGGACATCTGGATAAAGAGTATTCCAGAAAGAGGGACTAGCAAGTGCAAAGGCCTTGAGGTAGAAGCATGGATACCATGTTCAAAGAACAACAAAGAGGCTAATGTAATTCAACTGGAGTAAGTGGGGGAATATAGTGGGAGCTAATATCAGAGAGTTATCTATAGGGAGGGTATTTTAGGGTCTTAGCTTCTGAAAAGACTTCATCTTTTACTCTGAGTAAGATAGGAAGTCATTGGAGGGTGTTAAGTAGAAGAATGACACAACTTGACTTACTCTTTAAAAATATTCCAGCTAGTTGAGAATAGACTGCAGTAGGGTAAGAGCAGTATCAAGAAAACTAGGCAAGAGATGATGGTGGCTTAGTCCATGAAGTAGTGAGAAGTGGTCAGATGCAGAGTGGTCACATTTAGAAGTAGAGCCAAAAGGATGTGCTGATGGATTGGGTAGAAGGGGCTTTATAGACAACAGGATTCAAGAATGACTCCAAGTTTTTCTAGTAGGAGCAATTGGCTTGATGGAGCTGCTATTTACTGAGATAAGATTATGGGAAGAGTTGATTTCTGTGGGGGTTTCAGGAGTTTAATTTTGGAAATGAAAGGTTTGAGATGCATATTAGATATTTCAATGGGGTTAGTGAATTAGCAATTGAACATGCTAGTCTGAAGTTTGGGAAAGATGTCTAGGATGGAGATCATATTTGGAAATCATTAACATAAAATAAGAAAATAAGATTATCGAAGGAGTGGGTTTAGATAGAAAAGAGATGAGGTCCTGGAACACTTTACTATCTAGAGGTTGGGAAAAGGAGTAGGAACCAGCAAAAATATTGAGAAATTGTCATTAATGATATAAGGGGAAAAATGTCTGGAAGCCAATGAAGATTGTTTTTTTTTTTTTTTTTTTTTTTTTTTTTAATTTTATTGTTGTTGTATTACATCCATCCCCTTTTTGCTCCCCTCTGAAAATTGTTTTTTAAGGTGGCATTGATCGACTACATCAAATGCAACTGATACATCAAGAGAGATGAGTTCTGAGAATTGGTCATTGAATTTAGCAATGAAAGAGCAGTTTGTGACCTTGGCAAGAATTTTCTCAGAGGTATATGTGGGGTAGGGTGGAGGTGAGGAGCAAAGCCTGATTGGAGTAGATTCAAGAAAGACTAGGAAGAGTTTTTTTCCCAAAGATTTCAGCTACAAAATGGAGCAAAAAGAAAAAAAAAAAAAAAAAAATGGGGCAGTACCTGAAAGTATGTGGGGGTAAACACAAGTTTTTAAATAAATTTTTTTTTTTTAAATTTTAAGGAAGGGTACCTTTACAAAATGTTTAAATACTGGTGGGACTGATTCAGTAGAAAGGGAAAACTGATTATGTTGGAGAAGGAGAGAATTGCTAGAGAAATGCTCTTGATTAAGCAAGAGAGATAGGATTTAGGGTACAAGGAGGAGATTTGGCTTTTGATTAGAGCAAAGACAGCTCATCCATTTTATCAGAAGAGAGAGTAGATCATGGAGAATTAGAGGCAGGTAAGAGGGTAGAAGATGCGGTGAGAGCCTGTAGGAACTATCTTTTTGTTTCTATGTTTTCCATGAAGCAGGAAACCCATATCAACTGAAAGTAAGAAAGAGACATTGAGATTTGAAGAGAAGGCATGAAATTGGTATCTAGTGGGAGAGAGAATGGTCAGTGTTACTAAGGACCTTCTTGAAGTAATCATGAATTTAAATTGAGACCAGTCACTATAGTTGTGATTTTTTCCCTCCGGCAATGTTTAAGTTGCTTGGTTGCAGGTCTGGAGTCAGCAGAGACATGGATTTAATGAAGTATGGGGTGGTTTCTAGGTGATGATGATAAAGAGAGAAAAGAGCAATGGAACTGGAGATGTATGCAAAGGAGTGATAACTGACCATGGAGTTTATGATGGGTAAGTAGGAAAGTGAGGACACTGTAGGGAGGTGAGAGACATTGAAAGGGTGGTAGGACCAATGAACTGGGCATATCCATCGGGTAGGATTGTTGAGAGATTGGGTCTTTAGTACTTGCATGCATTGCTGATTGGTCATTGATCCAAACATGTTTTCTCTTGGAATATGACTTCAGAATCATTCTCAACACAGTATCCAGGCCTCTACCACCAACCAGTAAGTTTAAATATGATTAAATGTATTTGTCATCCTTGAGGTGCTTATAAGGTAGGTCACTTAGGAATTAGAAATTGTTTTAGTTTATTGACTTGGTGAACCTCCATTATTTCTAAATAGAGGTCTTGAATCATATTTAATTTTTCAGTGTGGGAATAAGTGCTTTCTTAGGTGAGATAATAAAAGAGCTTTCAGTTTGAGTAATGACTTTTTAGGTGTGTGGTTTCTACAGTGCTCTGCTTTCTTTAGGATAGCCCCATGGAAAAATGCTCTTATTTTTCTTCAGAGTTGCTTAATAAAAATAAAATGGAGGAAAATTAGTTTCTCCAGAACACTTTTACACGATATCATTATTATTAGTGTTTGTCCTAAAGAGTGACACTATTTTGAAATGTTAGGTTTTGACCATGTATTTTAAATCTTTAAATTATAATCATTCAGATAATTGTATTGGATTATTTTAGTTTTATCAGAGAAAGCAAAGTGACTAATGCTTTAAAAACTATTTGTGTTTCATAATAACTTTGAATGCTAAATGACTAAAAAACATGAAGGGTGTCTGAGTCACTTCACTTTAACTATATTTTGGGAGTTGCTTGATTTATGTGATTGCCTTGAACAGAACACATTTGTGTCTTGGTGATGGCTCACTCTTCCCCTGCTTCCATGGGGGTGGAGCACTTTGGAAATGCAAAGTGATTATTTTTGGTTTCGTTCGTCAAAGGGAATAGAATGAAATAAAAAAGCATTAACTTTTTTTCTAAACTGAAATTTCCAGCAATCTCAAAAGATGACTGCTTCTTAGCAAAGGATGTTGGTAGAGTTTATTTGATTGCAAAATTATCGGAATAGTTGTTTTGAAAGTTATCTCTTTGCGGAAAGTCCAATTAAATCTTATTTAATGAGTGGAGAATAGTGCTAAGTGCTGTGAGGATTATAGAGAAGTATTATTTACAATTTCTGCACTCTGTGTTTTAGAGTCTAGTTGGGAAGACATGTTGTACTAAGATGAAATGCAACAAACATGCAAAGCTATACATTTTCAGTATTAAATATGAATGACTGATGATAAGAACTATAGGATTTCAAAAGGAGGAACTATCCTGACTTGAGTGGGTAGAGGGTGTACCCCCCTTCCTCCTAAGAGATGTGAGCTTTTGCACAAGTTATTTAACCTCTCTGGGCCTCATATCTCTTGTAAAAGAGAACAGTAGAAAGACCTATCCCATAAAGCAGTAATATGGATTAAATTAGTTAATGTAAATATCTCACTATTCCATCCATCATTTAATATTTTGCAAAAAATCAGCCAAGAATCAGTAAGCTCCCATTCAGAGGGATTTTGGCATCTATGGAAATACAGGAATATGGTAAAACTCTTCCTGAAATGGTGGCTATAATCCATCGATTGACTGCTCCTAACACTGCTTGGTTCTCATTGGCTGTGGGCTTTCAGGAGCCTGGATACAGGGTCAGCCAGCAGGCAGCTTGGTTCTAGTTTTCTTTGAGAAGTTTAAGCCGATACTTATTGATTCAAATTCATCAGGAAATATCATCAGTGTTTCAAAGGTTCACTGTGCGAATACACCAGTATAACATCAATCATGGCCTGTCATGGGGAAGATTCTTCCAGACCATTCTCCAGTGTGATACCCAATTAGGAATTTCTTTTGCATATTTATTCTTCCTGTATATTAGTTTCCCACTCTGTTTTTTTCATTATTGGCTCCTTATTATTAAAGATAATCCCTAAATGTAGTTCCAATTAGTTGTATAATGCTCTACCATGTTACTGTTCCACAACAATATTGTTATTTTTTAAAAGATTTTATTCATTATTTTTAGAGAGAAGGGAAGGGAGAGAGGAAAAAAGGGAGAGAAACATCTATGTATGGTTGCCTTTCACCTGCCTCCAGCTGGAGACATGGCTGGAGACTTGGCTTGCAACTTGGCTTGCAACTTGGCTATGTGCCATGATGGGGAATAGAACCAGTGACCCTTGGGTTCACAGGCTGGTGCTCAGTCCACTGAGGCACACCAGCCAGGGTGTTATTATTATTACTTTAAATTTTATTGTTGTTGTATTACATCCATCCCCTTTTTGCTCTCCTCTGTCTCCCTCCCCACCAACCCATTCCCCCCAAAGTCAATCCCACCTGTTGTCCATGTCCATGGTATTTTTTATTAGTGGTCATTTAAGTTGCTTTTCAAGTTTTCCACTAAAAAATGCTGTAATTAACAATAAAACTAAATTTTATCAAAGTTAAGTTCCAAATACTACAAGTTACTATTTTGTTCACAAGACAAGATGCAAGCACATGTGAAAAATCATTTACACATTCTCATCATGTACAGGGTCAAGCCTGAATTCACATTCCCAGAATAAACTATGGTACTTCCTAATGAGACACCTCTATGTATGTTTACTTCTTGGTCCAATAGTCAATGAGCCCTGATAGACAAGACATTATCCTCAGAAAAAAATTAAGTTATACTATTTAAGTCTTCATCTTACCTTTAGGATTGACATGTTCCTGAGGATTACTGATGTGTGAAATATCAATTCCATTCAGGGAAAGTACGACTAGACCCAAAGTTATGAGCTCCTGCCTTCTGACCCCAAAATGAAATTCATCAAAGTACACTATCAGTAGAGTTCCCAAAGTCTGGGCCATTTAGCTTGGGATAAAATATTAGATAAATCACTAATATGTTTAAGTATACTCTTCTATGTTTTGCCCAATGGTTATGAAACTGAAGACCATTAGAAAAAATTCAAAATTTGGCCCTGGCTGGTGACCCAGCGGACAGGCACCGGCCTGTAAACCCAAAGGTCACTGGTTCGATTCCCAGCCAGGGCACACAACCAGGCTGCAAGCCAGGTCTCCAGCTAGGCCCGTAGCTAGAGGCAAGCGAAAAGCAACCACACACCGACATCTCTCTCCCTCTCTGCCTCACCCCCTCCTCCAAAAACAACAAATAAAATCTTTAAAATACATATGAGTTAAAAAATTCAAAATTTATTTTCATTACTAGTATATTTCAGTTTAAAAAATACTGTAATTGCAGTTTTGTGATTATCTTTGCCCAAATATCAGATTATTGCTTTAAGATAGACTCCTAGATGATGGAAAAACCTGTGATACACACACACAATAAAATTTTATTCAGCTTTGAGAAAGAAGGAAATCCTGCCATTTTCAATAGTATGGATGGACCTTGAGGGTATTATGCTAAGGGAAATGAGTCAGTCAGAGAAAGACATATCGGTATGGTATCACTTACATATGGAGTCTAAAATAGTCAAACTTATAGAGTATTCTGCCCTACTGACCAGGGCTGGGGATGATAGTAGTAGGAGAAATGGGGAGATGTTGGTCAAAGGGTACAAACTTCCAGTTATAAGTTGAATGACTTTTGGGGACCTAATTCACAGCTTGATGATTGTAGTTAACAATACTGTATTATATTCTTGAAAGTTGCTATGGGAGTAGATCTTTTTTTTTTCAATTACAGTTTACATTCAATATTATTTTGTATTAATTTCAGGTATACAGCATAGTGATTAAATAATCATATACTTTATAAAGTGTCCCCACCCCCAATATTTCTAGTACCCACTTAGCACCATGCATAGTTATTACAATATTACTGACTATATTCCCTATGCTGTACTTTACAAAAATGACTATTTTATAATTGCCAATCTGTACTTCTCGATCCTAAGGGAATAGATCTTAAATGTTCTCAACACAAATAAGAAACAATAATGATGTGACCTGATGGAGGTGTTAGCTAACACTGGAGTTATAATCATTCCCCAATATATAAGTATATCAAGTCAACATGTTGTATAACTTAAACAATGTTATAGCCCCCCCCCCAAAAAAAAAAAAGAAATGAAAAAGATAAAGAGAAACTTATAGAAGTAAACTTACTGGGTTAAGGAATGTGAAAAATTTTAAGGATTTTGCAAAGTGTTGCCCAATCATCTTCCAGAAAGTTTAGCCAAACCCCTAATTGGCTCTGAGGAATATCCACCTCTGCTTTATTTTGTCAACTGTTGCTCATTTGATAGGTGAAAAGGGTATCTCATTGTTATTTTAAATTATAGAATTTATCTTTGATTACTAGTGAGACTGAATACTTTTAAATTACAGTTTACATTCTATATTATTTTATATTAGTTTTAGGTGTACAACATAGTGGTTAGACAATCATATACTTTTACAAAAACAGTCCCCTCATTATTTCTAGTACCCACGTGGCCCCATACATAGTTATTACAATATTATTCCCTATGCTGGACTTTATATCCCTTTGACTATTTTGTAACTACCAATTTGTACTGTTTAATTCCATCACCCTTTTCACTCAGTTCCCCAACTCCCTGCCTCTCTAGCAACCATCAGTCTGTTCTCTGTGCCTATGAGTCTGTTTCTGTTTTGTTAGTTAATTTATATTGTTTTTTTAGATTCTACATGTAAATGAAATCCTATGGCATTTATCTTTGACTGACTTATTTCACTGAGCATAATGCCCTCTAGGTTCACTCATGCCATTGCAAATGGTAAGATCTCATTCTTTTTATGGCTGAGTAATATTCTATTTTATAAATGTACTGATGGGCACTTGGGTTGCTTCCATTGCTTGGCTATTGTAAATAATGCTGCAATGAACATAGGGGTGCATAAATTCTTTCAAATTAGTGTTTTGGGTTTCTTCAGCTATATACCCAGAAGTGGAATTCTGAGTCATAAGGTAGTTCCATTTTTAAGTTTTTGAGGGTCCTCCAGACTATTTTTCATTATGGTTGCACCAGCCTGCATTCCCACCAACAGTGCGCAACTGAATATTAAACACTTTTCTAGTAAAATAAATCCTTGTAATCTTTACTGAATTGTTGTATATCATCTTTTCTAAGTAGTTTTTCTTTGGTACTTTAACAATTGTTATTTTAGAAACATACACAATCAGCAGAATTTGAATCACTTCTCGTATCTCCTCTGATGTTTATAATGCCTAAACTTTGTTCTGTTTTTATCACAGTCACACTTAAAAAATGTAATTAGCCCTGGCTGGTATGGCTCAGTGGATAGAGTGCTGGCCTATGAACCGAAGAGTCACTGGTTTGATTCCCAGTCAGGGCACATGCCTGGGTTGTAGGCCAGGTCCCCAGTTGGGGGTGTGCAAGAGGCAGCCAAACATTGATGTTTCGCTCCCTCTCCTTCAACCTCCCTTCCCCTTTCTTTAAAAATAAATAAAAATTTTTAATTAAAAAATGTAAGTATGCTTAAAAGGATCATTTATGGAATTGGTTTTAAGCAAGTGTGTAGGTTGGAGAACCTTCTCTTTACTATGGAAGGAACAGGTGAAGGCTCTTAATTAGCTTCTCTGTATCTAATATGTTCTAGTAGCATGTGGAGGACCTTAAAAAGTTAGTTCCTGGATCTGTAAGGTATGATTCATCTGTTTCCAGCTCAGCCACATTTTTCCAACCTCTGTATCCTTAGACAGAAAACTGTGATTTAAACATGGCATCCCAATGAGTCAGGAAATGACTTCATTTCTTACCAAACTGCTTTTCTCTCTAAATGGGAAGCCTGGAAATAGATATGCCTCACATCCCTGCTGCAAGCCTTTGCTGTCATTTAGAGGAGCTATTGCTCTATCAGAACTCATGCTGAAGCCTATTATTCCAGGGAGACAATTCTGTTATAAAGAAGTGATTTGTTATTTTAAGACTTGGCAAACAAGCATATGAGGGAGGAAAAAAGTTCATTTGGAGAGATGGCAATAACTCTTGGTGAGGTGTGCTTCTATTATACCTTACTTGGTTTTGTTTTATGGAAAGGGCCAGAATTTGGTATAAGCTAAAATTCTGTGAAACGAATTTAGCAGGCTTAGCCAGCCTCTGCTCATTGCCCTTAGAAATAGACTGCCTTGTCTTTTATACACCTACGTGTGATCTCCTTCTGTTGCTTAAGTGGGGCAAGTTGGAAGAAATACCCAATAAAGCAGGGAAAATGCCTTATGATCATAATCAGGAATTGGTGGAAATTGACACATGACAAAATAATCTGTACTAAATTTTCCAAAGCCATGCTCTGTCTCCACCAGTGATTGCCTGTGCTGACTTATCATTTATTCCAAGTCTCATTGGAAGCAATTACAGACGTTTTAAAACAGGCAGTCAAAATAACAAGTCATTTAGACTGGCAATTATACATTATATGTAGTTGTCCTTTCTATTAGAAGATGACACTATTGATGCTCCAATCTCCTCATGTGAAAAAAAATGTGGCTGAAAGACTGAAGTGTGACTGTCAGATTCTTTCCCTTGGATCACACAGGCTGCCTGTCATTTTGCTGTGAACTCAAGTGGCAGCCTGCAGGCGTCCTGGCTTTTTTTCTCCACCTTTTGGCCTCATGGTCAGGGTCTAATTAGGCATTATGAGCAGGCAAAGAACATATTTACAAAGCCTGCTCATGTTGGAGATGGTTTTGTGGCCTCAAGGCCTCAGGGACAGTTACAGGCTTCTGGATGGTTCTTGAGCTTTGACCCACTGGGGTTGCAGTTGGTTCGGCTGGCGTCTCCTTTAGGGTAATGAAACAAGGATGCCTTTCCTCCAAACCTGGTGTCCTTTGTCACTTCAAATCAATCCATGTCTTTCAGTGGAGGCTGCAAAGACATGGGGTTCCTTTGTTAAATTCATATTTGTGAAATGCGGCAACCTAACTGTGCTTAATGTATTTGGTTGATTTGCAAAAGGGCCTCTCCTTTCAAGAGTCCAGTTTAAAAAGGCTGTATCTTCTGTGGAGAGACTGAGTTAATAAGGAGCAGCGAGGGTCAAGTGATGTGTGTCACCTGCATGAAAAGCTGCTCACAGGCTCACACCAAAAGAGAATGCTCCAGAGAAGAGGGTTTCAGACCCCTTATTATTATTTTCTTTGGTACTTTTTTTGCAGAGGATAATTTTCCCCATTGAAATCACTTGCCGAACCCGAAAATGTATCACAGAGATCTGAGCTGACTTTTGGTGGATTGAAATTAGAGTGGGAAGCCCAGGATTCATTCATCTTTCCCATCTTAACACATTGTTGACCAGTCACGAGAAAACACGTGTTTTCAAACTCAAATGTTATTGACTGCTAATGAGTTAAGTTGTGTTTCCACTTGCATTAGTTTTTGTGTAAAATTACCAGTCAACAATGTGTTAAGTAACAGCCCCTAAAGTTCCTCCTTGGAAGTTTGGGGAGCAAGGATGTGCAACAGGAATGATTTTGGTAATGGGATATGTGAATCCCAGAGAGTTGACAATCTCATTTGGCTGTTGGAAGAAAATAATAATTCTATTTCTATTTATTTTTCCCTCATTTAAAAATTCTGGTTTTATATATGTATGATAATATACTAATACACTGATATATTGGCACTTAGAATTTATAAGTAAATATCATATCTTAGAGCATGCTCACTTTATTTCCCAATAGAGACATCCTATCAAGAGCATTTGGAGGCTGTTCATCAAAAAGTCAGGAAAGATGGTTCATGGATACCACGTAGATGATTCATGGACAGATTATAAGAATACTGGCTGAATTATTCCTGGCAGAATGAGCAAAAAGGCAGGGTCACCAGGGGTTGGGTAGGATTTTACATTTGGACTTTGTAGTGAGCTGAATGGCAGCCCCAGAGATATCAGGTCTTAATCCTGGGGAATTGTAACTATTACCTTATTTGGAAAAAAAGGGTCTTTGCAGATATGGTTATGTTAAGGATTTTAACATGAGGAGATTATCCTGGACTATCCAGGTGGTCCCTACATGCCATCATATCCTTACATGACAGATGCAGAGATTTGACACACACAAAAGGTGATGTGAAGACAGAGGCAGAGATTGGAGTTGTGCAGCCACAAGCCAAGGAATGCTGGCAGCCACTAACCAGAGCCTGAAAGAGGCAAGAAACTGACTTTCCTGGAGCCCCTGGAGGGAATGTGGTCCTGCTAATACCTTGATTTTTAGCATGGTATTGTTAATTTCAGACTTCTGGCCTCCAGAACTATGCATGAGCAGATTTCTGTTGTTTTAAACCTACAAATTTGTGATAGTTTATTGCAGCAGCCATAGGAAATGAATCAATTCCTCCTTTTTTTTTTCGTAGCACAAAATAAGTTGGGTTAACAGTCCCTAAAGTGGTTCTCAAGCACAAATGCCAAATGGACTAGGAAGGTATTTAATATTGATCCATTTATAGGAAGGGGTGGTTTTCCAAGTGGTGAACTGGAGAGGATGAACACCAGTTGAAGATAATAAAATTCAAATTGCTGTTAGTGCTCTATGCAGACTGAACTAAATGGGTCTGCAGGCTCCATGGTTAATTTCTGATATCTTTGAGACTAAGGAGGAAGGACTTGGAGATGCTTATCACTAAGGCTGAAGTAAATGGAAGCCATCTAATCTATTGGCGGGGTTTCTTTGAGTTAACGGACAATCCCAAGAAGCAGAGATGGTTTGACCCAATGATTTTAGGAGATTTAGGGGCCACATTCTAAATAGGCTATGGTGAGACTTTCTGATATTCCATGCAATGGGTAAAAGATTCTAAATTTGGAAATTTTATATTTCTGGGTATGTTTATCTATTGCATCTAGGCGACTAGTACCAAGCAATAATGAATCCAGACTTCAGCTAAAATGTTCTAAAGCAAGAAATTAGCAATTACAAGAAAAATGGTATAGACTTCTTTGAGGAAATCAAGATTGAGAACAGTAATGGGGAGAGATGCTGATTATAAAGTTTTCAGTCCACCTGGGTTCATATCAATTTTGCTTGGGTTCACTTTCCTATATTTAATATTAATCCTCTGAGGCATTAGGTCTCTAATTTTAATGGTTAAGTTTTGTCAGCTCAAAGAATGTTTTATAGTTTTAAAACATCCTTTTATGTATAATTTACACTTTATAATTATATTTCTTATATTTATACTTTTTATACAGCAAATATCCATTTTAATCACTACCTACACAAAGAAATAAAACATTATCAGCAACCCAGAAGCCCCCCATCATATGTAACCATTATACAACTTTTTAAAGTAGGAATCACTTTCTTGATTTTCTTTATAGTTTTATCGTCTGTGTATGCTATCCCTAAACAATACAGTTTTACCTGTTTTTGAACTTTATATATTGAAATCATACAGGATGCATTTTTCTGTGTCTTGATTTTTTACTACTCAACATTGTATTTCTAAGATTCATTCATGTTCTTGTGCATAGCTCTGATTAGTGGATTTTCACTGCTATGTAACATTCCATTGTATGAGTTACCACAACTAATTTATCCATTTTATTGTTGATGGACAGTTATTTCTATTTTGGGACCATTATGAATAATGAACATCCTCACATTTATTTATTTTAGAATAAAAAAAAATTATTTATTATTTTTAGAGAGAGGAGAAGGGAGAGAGGCAGAGAGGAAGAGAGACATCAATGTATAGTTGCCTTTCATCTGCCTTCAGCTGTGGACCTGGCTGGAGACCTGGCTTGCAACCTGGTTATGTGCCCTGGCTGGGGAATCAAACCAGCGACCTTTGGGTTCACAGGCTGGCACCTTATCCACTATGCCACCAGCCAGGGCCATCCTCGCACATACAAGGTGCAAGCAATAATTGGCAAAATTTTAGTAAAATAAACAACATACCACAAAAGTGTTATAGTTTGAAATAAATTTATTCTTATATGTAAATACATAAACATGGTCATTATTTTAAAAATTGTTTCAAAAAGTCCATTTGCTGCAATAATAGACTTGATTTGATGTCAGAATCTTGAGCACACTTTAATTAACTTTATCCATGGACATCATCATGTTTTCAATCTTAGCTTTAACAGCCACTTTATTGGAATGAGGTTGTTTATTAACTTCTCTCTCACAAATGCTCCATACATAATAGTCTAAAAGATTTGCACCTGGTGAACTAGGCAGTCAGATTTCCTTGGGCCAGAATTCAGGAATGTTGGCACTGATGAATTCTTGCACCTTTTTGGCGTTATGTCCTGGTGCACCATCTTGTTGGAAGATAAAGTGGCATCCATTTGCAATTTGCTTCATCTACAGTACAACTACTTCTCTCAAAACATCAAGGTCAACATTAGCAGTCACCTTCAAGCCTTGTGGAAAAAAATGCGGGGTCATGATAACTCCTTCATTGCTGACATCATCACTGTAGCAGGAAGTTTTGTTTTCATGACAATTGGGTCTTCATTAAGATTCTCACAGAGCCACCTGTTGTGTCTTCTGATGACTATTTGGTCCTGCTGAAAATTCTTTGCATTGGAGAGGAGGGTTTTTTTTTCTTTGGGATTTTTCCATTTTGTTAGCAGTTTCCTTGCTTTTTCAAAGCACCTTTACTTTGTTTGCTGTGTCATAAACTGGTCTCTTTTAAGAACATACAATCCGTATCTGATATCTTCAGCAATAATCTTGTAAACCATTGCACTTGACATCTGCAGTTCTCTTTCTATGGAGCGCATTGACTTTCCTGGATCTTCCATTGATGATCTCCTGGATTCTGTGTCCAATATCTGGATTTGTGTGATCCTTGTGTACCTTATGCATTTTCCTTGTTGGTGTGGTGACATCAGGATAAGCATCATACACCTTCTTCACATTGTAAACTGTACCTAAAGGGATATTATTATTATTATTATTATTTTAAATTTTATTGTTGTTGTATTACGTCCATCCCCTTTTTGCTCCCCTCTGTCCCCCTCCCCACCCACCCATTCCCCCCAAAGTCAATCCCACCTGTTGTCCATGTCCATGGTTCCTTTATACTAGGTTCTTGTCTAAGCTGCTCCCCTTAGGGATATTATTGAAGTCTGCAATTTCCTTAGCAGTTTGCCTTGTACGCAGTCCAGACGTTATGGTTGCTCTAACGTTGTATTTCTTCAACATGATGGTTGCTCTCAAAGTTTAATACTTTATATCTAAAACATGATGTTAAATCATAACCTTAGAAACATAGTTTTTCAAAGTTAATAAGAAGCACGTGAAATAAGGAGATGCAAAGTTATTGCCCATGTATCACACACACCCTGTATATCCTGATGTGAAGAAGTATGAATTTCTCCATGTTATTAGAGAATACCAGGCTATTTTCCAAAGTGGTTGAACCAGTTTACACTTTCACTAGCAATGTGTGAGTTTTTGTTTTTCTACATCTTTGAAATCTCTCATTATGGGGTTTAACATTCTTTGCCAAACTGATGGGTTGTCTCATTGTGGCCTTAATTTGCATTTTTGTCAATTGCTAATGACTTTTGATCACCTTTTTATGAATATATATCAAAGTATGTATGTATATGTGCATATAAATATATATAGACACATACATATGCATCTATCTACATTCTTTGGCCATTTTAATTCCTCTTTTTTAAGTCAGTTGTTTAAGGCCATTTTACTGTAAGTTTGTTTTCCATTTCCTCATTGATTTGTGGGAGTTCCTTTTATATATGGGTTGCAAAAATATTGTCTCCCATTTTGTGGTTTGCCTTTTAACCATTTTAATTATATCTTTGATGAACAAAAGTTCTTAATTTTAATGTAATCAAGTTAATTAATCTTTGACTTTATGGTTAAGTCTTTTATTTTTTTTTTTTGTCTCTTTGCCTTATTTCCAAAGCTATTCATGTTAATCACAGAAATTTTAGAAATAAAGAAATAGCCTGTAATTTCACCGCCCAAAGATAATCATTGTTAGTTGTCTTCTCCGCCCCCAGCTTTATTGTGGTTCAGTTGACAAAACTGTGTATTTAAAGTGTACAACTAGATGATTTGATATGTGTATACATTGTAAAATGATTACTGCAATCAAGATAATTAACACCTCTATCACCTCGCATAGTTACATTTTTTTTTGTGGGAGAATGCCTAAGATCTACTCTCTTAGCAAATTTCAGGTGTACAATACAGTATTGTTAACTATAGTTACCATACTGTACATTACATCCCCAGGATCATTCATCTCATAACTGAAAGTTTATACCCTATTTCCCCCATCACTAGGTCCTGCAAGCCATTATTCTACTCTGTTTTTAAATTTTTGACATTTTGTTTTTAGATTTGACATGTAAGTGATACCTAACAAATATTTATCTTTGTCTTTCTGGTGTATTTCACTTAGCATAATGCCTTCTGGTGTTTCAAATGTCAAGATTTTCTTCTTTTTTATAGGTGAATAATATTCCACTGTGTATATACATATGTGTGTGTATGAGTGTATAATCTCACACTCTCTTTATCCATTCATCTGTCAATGGACATTTAGATTATTTCCATAGCTTGGCTATTATAAATAAGGTTAGCCTACCTTTTGATCATTTTTAAAAAGATTTTTAAAAATTTATTATTTTCAGAGAGAGGGGAAAGGAGAGAGGCAGAGAGGGAGAGAGATATAAATATATGGTTGCCTTTCACCTGCCTCCAGCTAGGGACCTGGCTGGAGACTTGGCTTGCAACCTGGTTATGTGCCCTGGCTGGGAATTGAACTATTGATCATTTTTAATGGCATATAAATGAAGTATAACATTTCCTTTATAAAAGAGAGATCCAGTTGTACATACTTAAACATTTAGTGACATAGATGAACACATATTCTCTGCCCTCAGGGAGCTTATAGTTTATTAAGTTAAAAACAGGTGCGTTTTAAGTATGTGCAGTAAAGTGTGGCAGATACTATGCTAGAAGAGTATACAAGGTAGACTAGAAGTCAAAGGAGAAAAGTTTGCTTTTATCTGAGTGGTCCAGGAAAGGCATCATAAGTGAGATGCCATGAGATGACCAGCTGGGAAGTATGTAGAGACAAGGAACATGTCCAAAGGCTACAGAGGCATGGTGAAATTTGTGATAGTCAAAGAATTGCAAATTGTTGAATATAGCTACAATGTGAGTTGGGTTGTGGGTGTGAATAAATTCAATTTGGTCATATTGCATTATTATTTCCATAGTTTGCTGGATTCACCTTGGTATCTTTTGTTTGGGATATTTGCATGAGTTCCTGAATGAATTTGGCCTGAGTTTTCTTCTGATATTTTCTTTATCAGGGAATCCTATCCTCATAAAATAAGGTGAGATAGTGCTCCTTCATTCTCTTTTCTCTGGAAGATTTGTGTATGATTGGAATATTTCTCCATTGAGTATTTTATAGAACTCACCAAAGAAAACTAGGCCTGGAGTTTTCTTTGTAAAAAGAATTTGATTACAGATTCAAGTCCTTTAATTTTTATAGGACTTTTCAGGTTTTTTCTTTCTTAAGTCAATTTTGACAAGTTACACATTTCTATGAATTTACCCATTTATTTAAATTTCAAATGTTCTTAATATCCTCATCGTTTTTTTTTTTTAAGATTTTATTTCTTTATTTTTAGAAAGAGGGGAAGGGAGAGAGGGAGAGAGACATCAATGTATGGTTGCTTTTCACCTGCCTCCTGCCACAGACCTGGCTGGAGACCTGGTTTGCAACCTGGTTATATGCCCTGGCTGGGGAATTGAACCTGCGACCTTTGGGTTCTCAGGCTGGCACCTTATCCACTGTGCTACCAGCCAGGGCCTCTTATCTTTTTTAATGTCTGCAGAATCTGTAGTCATGATCTATTTTTTCACATTTCATTTTAGATATCTGTATCTTCTCTTTTTTTACTTGATTGGTCTCTCCAAAGATTCATTAATCTTATTAGTGCTTTTAAATTAAATTTACTGGGGTGACATTGGTTAGTGAAATTATATAGGTTTTAAGTATACAATTCTATAATTCATCATCTATATATTGCATTGTGTGTGTACCACCCAAAGTCAAATCACCCTCTGTCACCATATATTTGACCCTCCTTTACACTTTACCACCCCAGCCCCTTCCTGCTGGTAACCACCATACTGTTGTCTGTGTCTATGAGTTTTTGTTTGTTTGTCTTGTTTGTTCAGTTTTATATTCTACATATGAGTGAAATTTGTGATAACATGGGTAGATCTTCAGAATATCATGCTAAGCAAAATAAGCCAAACATCAGACATTGAGGACCATATAATTTTCTTAGTTTTTTATAAAACCTCCTGTTCATTACATACTATTTGATTTCTATTTTGTTCATTTTTTTCTGTATTATTTCCTTAAGCCTTCTTTCTTTGGTTATCTCTTGCTCTTTTTTTCTAACTTCTTAATATGGACACTTAGTCTGCTAATTTTCAGTCCTGTCTCTTTTCTAATATAAATATTTAAAACTTGTAAATTTTGTTTTTGTTTCTTTTTCTAAATGTCACTTGAGCATATTGGTAATGTTTTATATAATCAGTGTTCAATTTTATATTAGTTATCATATTTACCATTCAGTTTTGACTTTCATTCTTTTTATTATATACTTTTCCATTTGGAATGATTTTCCTTTTACCTGAACTATTTCCTTTAATGTCTGGGGTTATATACTTCATCAGTTTTTATTTGTCTGAAAATGTGTTTATTTTACCCTCATTCATGAAAGATATCTTCTTAGTGTATGCAGTTCTAGAAAGGCAGTTATTTTCTTTCATCTCATTGAAAGTATCATTCTGTTGTGTTCTGACTTCAGTTGTTGAAGATAAGTCTTGATCTAACTGCTATCCTTTAAAAGATAACTGCCATCCTTTCTTCTAGTTGCTTAAAAGTGTTTTTCCTTTTGCCTTTGAATTTCTACCATTTCATTCTAATATGTTTAGGTGTGGATGTCTTTTTGTTTATCCTGTTAAGATTCCCTGGGCACTTAATCTGTCATCAGCTTTGAAAAATTAGCCAGTATTTCCTCAAACATTACCTCTGCCTCATTCTCTATCTTCTCTTTCTTAGGGCAAATATATTTTAGCCTTGACCACCATGGCTCGGTTATTTGAGCATTGTCCTGCAGAGCAAAGGGTCACTGATTCTATTCTCTGTCAGAGCACATGCCTGGGATGCAGGCCAGGTCCAAATTGGGGCCACATGCAACAGGCAGCCAATGGATGCTACTCTCACACATTGATGTTTCTCTTCCTCTCTTTCTACCTTCCCCTCTCTCTAAAAAGTAAAAGAAATAACATCTTTTTTTTAAAAAAAAGAAAATATATTTTAGACATTCTTGCTATGTTTTCCATATCATTCTTTTTTATTTAAATTTAAATTTAATTTAATTTATTTATTTCAATGTATGGTTGCTTTTCACCTGCCTCAAGCCACAGACCTGACTGGAGACCTGGTTTGCAACCTTGTTATGTGCCCTGGCTTGGGAATCGAACCTGCCACCTTTGGTTTCACAGGCCCACGCCTTGTTCACTGTGCTACCAGCCAGGGCTTCTTTTTTATTTTTCATTCTTTGTGTTTCAGTCTCTTTAAAATTTTTGACACATCTATCAGTTCACATTTTTTCTTCTGCTCTGTACAATCTGCTACTAAATATATTCATTGAGTTCTAAATTTCAGAATTGTAATTTTGTTTATAAAAGTTCTCTTTTTTTCCAGAACCAGATACATTGAATACAATGAACAGACCTTCAGTGGGCAGAGGGGAGGAGGAGGACGGTAGGGGGAAGAGGAGGCAAAGAAGGGGAGCAGTTTAGTCAAGGAACCAGCATGAAATAACCAAGGACATGGACAACAAGTGGGATTGACTTTGGCAGGGGAGTGGGTGGGTGGGGAAGGGAGCAGAGGGAAAGAAAAAGGGGATGGATGTAATAAAATAACAATAAAATT
Source organism: Noctilio leporinus (assembly GCA_004026585.1). Classification (NCBI taxonomy): domain Eukaryota; kingdom Metazoa; phylum Chordata; class Mammalia; order Chiroptera; family Noctilionidae; genus Noctilio; species Noctilio leporinus. The sequence continues at coordinate 53,881 of PVIW01006727.1, read as the reverse complement.
AAATTTAAAAAAAAGTTCTTTTTTTAACCCAATCTGTCACTTTTTAATATCTTATTCCTTGTGGTATTTTGAAGTTTGTTATTTACTTCTTTAAACATTACTATTTTAGTATCTATTTCTGACAATTGCAGTATTTGAAATTGTGCACATATGTTTCCACTATTTGTATGCTTTTTTTAAAAAGATTTTATTTCATTATTTTTAGAAAGAGGGGAAGGGAGAGAGGCAGAGAGGGAGAGAAACATCAATGTATGGTTGCGTTTCACCTGCCTCCAGCCACAGACCTGACTGGAGACCTGGTTTGCAACCTGGTTATGTGCCCTGGCTGGGGAATCGAACCTGCTACCTTTGGATTCGCAGACTGGCACCTTAACCACTGTGCTACCAGCCAGGGCCTATTTGTATGCTTTTTAAAGTTAGTTTTGTTCTCCATGTCCCTTGTCATGTTTGCTCATGGTTCCTTGACTTCAAAAATTTATTTGTGTTGCCAGGTCCTTAGACACATTAGCAATCAGATATGATCTCAAACCAGGTTCCTTGACTGATTCATCAGTAAATACACTTGAGGGTTTATCTGTGAAAAAAATGTCTTGTGAATTAGTTACCTATTCATTTTTTCCTTTGTCAAGACAGACATTTTGGATCTGAGTGTGTAAATCTTTGTGATCACTATTTTTAAAAAGATTTTATTATTTTTAGAGAGAGGGGAAAGCAGAGAGGCAGGGACGGAGAGAGACATCAACGTATGGTTGTCTTTCACCTGCCTCCAGCTATGGACCTGGCTGGAGACCTGGCTTGCAACCTGGTTATGTGCCCTGGCTGGGAATCAAACCAGTGACCTTTGGGTTCGCAGGCCGGTGCTTTATCTACTGTGTTACCAGCCAAGGCTTGTGATCACTATTTAATATATGATCCTATAAGACTTTTCATGCTTGAGTGACCCAGGGCCTTGATTTCTGTCCCCTCTGAACCAAAGGTGTAGTGTGGTGTAGGCAAATGCCCTTTGGCAAAATTGTCTTTGGGCTCCAATAGTATCCTTATGTCTCTGGATATTCTTTCATCTAAAATTTAGTCTTCAAGTAACTTGATGCTTTAAAGATGGTTAAAACAATTCTATTTTTTCTCTTCAAAAGATAGTTTTATCTGAATACCTGTTCATCATTACTTGGAACAAGAAGTCCTACTTTGATATTTATATTCTCTTTGAGTATAGAGTAATTGGTGGATTTATAAGAAAATATTTATTTAATTTCTAAGACATTATTATATATAATTCTTTGAACCTTGGTGGTTTTAATTAATTCAGACTCTTCTCAGTTCTTTTTTTCCGTGTTCAGAGAAACTCTTGCCTACTAGGCATGTTAACTGCCATTGAGAGGTACTAACACCCTTCCTGCCAGGGTTTAGGATTTTACTATTTTCACATTAATGCAAATTAGTATATTTCTTGGTGATGCTTCAGAAAGCAAAGAATCCATTCTCAAGAGATGGTATATAAGCCAAGTGAGTTTTGAAGGATTGGGGAAGAGCAAATAGTGGCCCTGATGGCAGACCCTTCTAGCTGCTCTAGCAATTAAGACATTTGTTGGAAGAGGTAAATGTGGAAAATAGATTAGATGGTAGGTTTTGGGGGAAGGATAGAAGTATACTTGTAAATGTGAGCTAATGTTTATTTAGTACCTGCTACATGCCATGCCAGTGTTAGAGGGAGAAGATACTGAAGATGTTGATGTATTTTTTTAGTAGCTCTGAACAACATATGTTTATTTTCTCATAGTTTCTGTAGCTCAAGAGTCTGAGCACTAATTAGTGGGGGATCCTTTGCTCAGGGTCTCACAAAGCCACAACCAGTGTGTCAGCTGGGCTTTGTTCTTATCCAGAGACTCAACCATGGAAGGACCTGCTTCTAAGTTCACTCTGATTATTGGCAGAGTTCATTTCTTTTCTTCCTGTAGGATTCTTGGAAGCTTTCAAAAGACAGAGGGAGAATGAGAGGCACAGAGAGACATACAGAGGAGGGGGAAGAGACTAGCAAAATTGGTGCTTCATTCTATATAATCACATACACACCGAAGCCATCAATCTTAAAATACTTAATAATGATATCTTGTTGGTGATAGCTCAGCTGCTTTAATGCGTGATCCCCAAACCATTTGCAACAACTAAGTGTCAAGGGGAAGTCAAATGTAAAATGATCATATCTGACTTTTGATGATAGCGGTCATGTCTTTATTCATAAATGGAAGGAAGAAGATCTCAAGGAATGACCGCTATTAAAAACCCATCTGGAGCTGCTAATAAATAGCAGAATGTATTTATTTGAATTTATTTTTTAAAAGATTTTATTTATTATTTTTAGAGAGAGGGGCAGGGAGAGAGGCAGAGAGGGAGAGAAATGTCGATGTATGGTTGCCTTTCACCTGCCTCTCTCTCTCTCTCTCTCTCTCTCTCTCTCTGAACCAATACATAACCTCTGTGAAGACTTGTACAATTATTAAAGTGCCAAAAATGAGCAGTAGGAAAGCTTGGATCACCCTCAGATTGCACAGTCATTCTCCAAACTGTCATCAGTTGATAGGATTTATTTTCATGGTGGCATAAGTAGGAGCTGTAACTTAACAGACCTTTTCCTTCCTGGAATGTCTTGTGGTGGTAAACACATTCACAAAAGTAGCTTTGTGTAATCTTTGGTGCTGGCACCAGACAGGCTTTGCACCATAAATTCTGAGTGGAAGAAATGGCAGATGCAGAATTCAATGTTAGTTCAGCACGTCTCTGAGCAATCGCTTTAGTTTTCAAAGGCTAAAGCCTTCAGCTGTTACAGCACTGATTGGAGGTAAAGAGCCAGCTCTCAGGAGAATACTTGCTGAAAAGAACAGCACTGTGTAGCTTTGCCTCTTTAAAAATTCTGCTACTAAACCCTAGACTGCCCTGCCTACTTGCTATTTTTGTCCATTGGCAATTTCCCCTTGAAATGTTATCATCTAATTCTCCCCCAGGCTTTACTCAACCATGTGTGGAACTGCTAAATGCTGCTTCAGCTAATGCTACTATTCAACATATAGCAATCTCTATGCAGTGCCTAGAAACGGGAGGAAAAAAAAACCCACCACAACTCTCCTTTGACCTTTGAGGAAAATAGCTCTTACTGTGAAGACTACAATGATTTCGCTTACAACAGTTTTAGGTAAAGTCAGAGATCATATGGTCAACTTTTAGGAACTCATTGATAGCATGTATTTTGTCTTGACAGAACTAGATGGCCTCCCTTCAACTTGCTATAATACCATCACCACCTAGATTTGGCCTGAATATTTCACCTTACTGAGCATAATGCTAGAGTCTTTAGATATATCCATTTAACAGTACAATAACCTGTGAAGGAAGCATTGTTCTTTCCATTTCATGGGAAGAATCTGTGAGATGGAGAGATTTTTAAATGGTAGCAATGAGCTTCTAACCAAGTTCAGTAAGACTTCAAGGTCTATGCATTTCCAACTCTACCTTGCAGTTCTTGCTGCCCACTGGAAAGAATTTTTCTCCTGGGAATTTTGCAAGCTGAAAACAGAATTTAAATAATTAACCCTCTTGGGAGTTTCCTTATGGTGGACTGACTTATGCAGTTTATGATTGGGGAATTGGCAAATGAACATGTGTTCTTGTTATAGATTTTCCCTGTTTCCACAGAAAAAAATAAACATTAAGCCTTGTGTATATCATTGGTTGTCTAGGGGAAGAAGTGAAAACATGACAAAGGTAGCTGTAGCATGATTAAGAGGAGTTTTAGACTCTTGCTTGGAGATTCCAAGAAGGAAGAGAGATATGTGGAGTAGATCTGTACCTAATTCCTAACCTCAAATCACAGCTTAACCCAGCCAATATCAGTAAATATTTACCCCATAGATCCTGAGCAAAAAACAAGTGTTTATTGTTGAGTATCATTGAGATTTGTGTAGATGTTTGTTATGAAATATTATTGTGGCATTGGCTAACTGATACATTCCTGCTGCAGATTATTTAAGTCTTAGTGATTATATTTCTAACCAAAATAATCTTAAATTGAAGTCTTACTTATTAAACCAGCCCTGGTGTTTCTCAACCATGTGGCATTATCACTTAGCAGGTCACGAAGGCCATCATGAGAAAACTTTATCTTTTGGGAAAAGGGAATGGTAACCTTACTTTTTGAAACAACATGATGACAATTTTTATTCTGGCTTTTTATACTTTTTCAAGTGGTGTCTCTTCAGTAGCAGTTTCATTTTTTTCAGAGAATGATCATCATCAGCTGTACATGGAAGGGTACCTTTTCAAAAGATTGCTCAAATACACTTAGAAGTTGTTCAAAGTGTGGTGGATCCACTGCTTTTTGGACGTTAGTAGCTTTTTTGCTCTTCAAGAGCTCATCTTGATTACTGAAGAGTTGTGGTTCTCCACTTTGTCTTTGCAAGAAACTGTTTCTGACTAGAGCATAAAGATGAAGAAAAAAATGTGTTTCATTTCTCACAATACTTCAGTATGGGTTTGAACAACACATTCTAGTCTTGGCAAAGGAAGAAAAATGTTTTGTTAATCTATTTCAAATTCACAAGGCATCGCGTTATGAAATGTACAATCTCCCAAGTGACAGCAGAGCTGTATCTGTTCCTGGCAGGGTGTTGATAAATGGCTCAAATACATGAGGCTTTCAGTTTTCAAACTCATTCTGTAGAGATGATCATTTTCCAGTGTATTATGTGGAGAAGATGAATTACATTGTTGTAGCAATACTTCTGGAATGGTGTTCTGAGAAGTTTAGGCCCATCAAGTGATTTGCTATAATAATTTTAGCAAAGCAAGACATATAAACAACTAAGGGAATAATTAATTTAACATGTGTAGGTTTTTTTTAAAAAAGCTGTACATTTACTCAACAGAATACTACTCAGCCATAAAAAGAAGGAAATCTTACTCTTTGCAACAGCAGGAATAGACCTGGAGAGCATTATGCTAAGTGAAGTGAGCCAGTCAGAGAAAGACAATTACCATATTACTTTACTTACACGTGGAATCTCATGAAGAAAATAAGCTAACAAACAAAATAGAGATGTGCTCATATACTTGATCTTAGCCAAAAGCTGAGAAGCAATGAGATAGACTTATAGATAGAGAGAACAGGCTGGTAGCTGTCAGAGGGGAGGGGGGTTAGGGGCTGAATGAAAAAGATGAGGGAACTAAGCAAAAAAAAACACAAAAACAAAAACAAAAAACAACACTCGTAGACAGAGACAACAGTATGGTGATTACCGGAGGGAAAGGGGGTTGGAGGAGGTAGAGTATAGTAAAAGGAGGATGAATGGCAATGGAAGGAGACTTGACTTGGGGTGGTGAACACCAATATAATATACAGAGGATGTATCATAGAATTGTACACCTGAAACCTATGTAATTTTATTAACCAATGTCACCCCAATAAATTCAATTAAAAAATTAAAAACCACATGCTTTGATCAATATTATTGGTTTTTAGGACTTGGCTATTGTAAATAGTTCTGCTATGAACATAAGGGTGCATAGGTTCTTCTGAATTGGTGTTTCAGGATTCTTTGGGTAAAGCCCTACTAGTGGAATTGCTGGGTCAAAAGGCAGTTCCGTTTTTAGTTTTTTGAGGAAATTCCATACTGTTTTGCATAGTGGCTGCACCAATCTGCATTCCCACCAACAGTGCATGAGGGTCCCCTTTTCTCCATATCCTCACCAACACTTGTTGTTTGTTGATTTGTTGATGATGGCCATTCTGACAGGTGTGAGGTGGTATCTCATTTTGTTTTTAATTTGCATCTCTCTGATGGCTAGAGATGTTGAACATTCTTTCATATGCCTATGTGCCCTTTGTATATCCTCCTCAGAGAACTCTCTGTTCAGGTCCTTTGCCCATTTTTTTTTTAAAGATTTTATTTCATTATTTTTAGAAAGAGGGGAAGGGAGAGAGGCAGAGAGGGAGAGAGAGAGACATCAATGTATAGTTGCTTTTCACCTGCCTCCAGCCACAGACCTGACCGAAGACCTGGTTTGCAACCTTGTTATGTGCCCTGGCTGGGGAATCGAACCTGTGACCTTTGGGTTCGCAGGCCGGCGCCTTAACCACTGTGCTACCAGCCAGGGCTCCTTTGCCCATTTTTAACTGGGTTGCCTGACTTCCTGGTGTTGAGTGGTATAAGATTTTTATATATTTTGGAGATCAAATCCTTGTCTGAGATGTCATTGGCAAATGTTTTTCCATACGGATAGTTCCCTTTTCATTTTGCTGATGTTTTTTTAGTTGAGCAGAAACATTTTAGTCTATTTGTTCTTTTATCTCCCTTGCCTTAGCAATAATACAGTTAATATTCTTTAGAGTTCCAAGAATGTTTGAAGATATAAGATGTTCATTGTTTTCTTCTAAGCTGTCCATCCTAAAAGGTAAATCAACTGTATAATTGATAATATTTTTTCTAATTTTGGGGACTTAACATATTAGCTTGTTTCATTCCTTCAATAATTCCTTTCATTTTACATTGGAGGAAACTGAGACACAAAAAGATTTGAATAACTTGCCCACAGTTATGTAGCTAGTAAGGGGCAGACCTGGAATTTGATTTTGGCCAGTTTGGTTTCCAGATCTGCAAGTTTAAACACTGAATGATGCCTCTGTGTTTATATTGTACCTGAATAACCAATGGATAGTAGCAGAAACTATAATCATTAATTTCAAATATATTTAAATCATGTATATGAATTTGAAAAGGTAAGAGAGAAGGCCAGGACAGTTGAAGATTAGATTAATATATTAAGATGGAATGGTATATAAAATGATGATAGAGACCCTGGCTGATGGCTCAGTGGATAGGCACCGGCCTGTGAACCCAAAGGTCACTGGTCTGGTTTGATTCCCAGCCAGGGCACATAACCAGGTTGCAAGCCAGGTCTCCAGTCAGGTCCGTAGCTGGAGGCAGGTGAAACACAACCATACGGTGATGCTTTTCTCCCTTTCTTCCTCCCTTCCTGTCCTTTTCTCTGAAAATAATGAATAAAATATTTAAAAAATGATGATAGAGATTTTTATGTGAAGGAACAAGTTTATTCTTCAGTGGTTTTTCAGAGAAGCACTCTCTAATAGAAATATAATGCAAGCTATGTGTAATTTAAATCTTTCTAATAGCCAGATTTAAAAAGTGAAAAGGAACAAGTAAAATAATCTTGATAATATATTGTTTACTTAATTAAATACATTCAAAATGTTATCATTTTAAACATGTAATCAGTATGCAAATTATTAGTTATGTTGTTTTTTCATACTAAGTCTTCAAAATCCAGTGTGTATTTTACACTTACAGCATTCGTTAATTTGGCCACATTTCACATGCTCAATAGCCATAGCTGAGCTGGTTGCTGTTGTATCCGACAGTATGGGCTTAGCAGACTGAATTTCTTAGGAGTGCTCCTTCGTTTTTGTTTCTATACATTATTCTGAGTTTCTTTGATTTTTTTGCCTGTATATCATACACTGATCTTGTTTTTCAGTGGATCACTTTTTTTTTTGGGGGGGGGGGCAGGTGAATTGATGAGCATTTATATTGTTTTACAGCCCCATTTTTTTTTTTCTGTCAAAGGGAGCACATTTAGGCTAATGAACTGGATTCACTGGTCTCTTTCTTTTCCTCCACAAAACACCTTAAAATCTAGTTATACTTTTAGAGTAATTTCAACAATATTGATATCTCGTGATAAATTCTCAGGGTCTAGGTAATTAACTTCTTTCCACTAAGCCTGAGGGATTCATTTCTGTGGAGCAATTATTTTTTCCAAAGCTGTTATACTTCTGTGGTATCTATTTGCCAGAAGTTAGATCGAAGTGCACTCAATGAGTTAAAACTGAAATGTGAGCAATGGCATGCAGTACTGATAGAAACAGATTACTGCAATAAAGTCTGGAAATCTGTGAATATTTTATTGATATTTGTGTTAACAGAATTCTGTTAGCCATCAATAAGAGGTGTAGATTTATTTTAGATATATGCATTTAAACCTAAAAACATAAGTAGAGAAATACACATAAAGAAAACCTAATAATAACATTGCTTTATTTCAACTTTAGGAAGCTTTTGGTGACTGGAAACATTTTTGGTGGTTAACTAGGTTCAAGTAAATAACTTACTGAGAATCTAAGCAAATATGGAAAGACTGTTATTTGTAAAGTTAATTTAATAAGACTTCTTTTGTTTTTACTATGTTTCTTTTGTTAGAATGAGTATCATTGATGGGAAGAAACTGTTGCAGCATCTTGGTCAGTTAGACAACGTGCACCTTTGCTTACTCTCGCATCATGACTACTGTGGCATCTAAATAGATTGGTATTCCAAGGGAATTATAAATGTATGCTTCTTATGCTGCGTGACAGTGAGTAAGCAAAACTATTTTTGGGGAATATATGAACCCTCATTCATTGAGTTTGCACAGAATTTCGGGGCTAATCTTGCTACCCACTGGATGTCACTGTTGCTGCACCAAAAATATCAAGTATTTGTGCATTTTTTCAGTCCCCCAAAAGGCACATAAAGAAGCATCAGATAGGGATATCAGTGCTAATGCTGTGAGATGGAACAGAGAAGACCAATAGCTAGGTTTTCAGGTTGATAATTAAAATGGTACTCTGTATCAGTCTTGATTTTCTCCACAATGACAGCTGATAAAACACTTTCATGTTGAGGCTAGAGACTTTTGTGGAGTGACCCAGAGCTGTCTTTGATATCACAGTGATATTTTCATCATTTTGAAGAAGGACAGATGTTTTTGCATCTGTTCCTTCCTGTTCCAGTGAGGGTTGAAAGGCATCTTGCTTGCTTGAGTCCCCTCAGATAGGAATATGGAAATTATATTTTTAACCTTGTTGTGACTGGACTACTAAGTAATAAGTAGGAGAAAATATCTTTTGATTGTTTATAAAAGCTTTCTACTCTAGTGGTATAGAATTCATCTATATTAGAGTTGTCAAACCTTCTCACGAATTAAGACTACATTGTTTGTTATTTTCATTTTTCTTATTTGTTTACATCTGGCCAGTTGTAATGCTGTCACTTACTGATGTATAAAAGGCATGAGAAAGCATTGGATTCACAAGAAAGGTATGGTTCTTGAAGTGTATTTACAGTTTCCAAAGAATTCAAAAAGTTGTATGGATTTTACATTGGAGGAGATTGGGTTTTAAAATACCAGAATCAGAAATGAATGTTTTTAACCTTGATATCTTAAGATGATCTTGCCTGCCTACTGTTGACTTTATTTAGCTTTCTAACAATGCTATTTAAGTGATTCAAGGAGAATTGTACACTTACTGCTAAACTCCCTGAGAGCATGTTGATGTTTTCTTATTCCTTTCAACATCTCCAGTGCTCAGCATGATGCTGATCCTACAGTAGGTATTCAGTAATGTTGATTGGATTGGATTTGACAACATGCTAAATGAGGGCCTATTAAGATAGAATAGTAGATATGTCTTGTAGCTTTAGGGAACTTCCAATCTAGATGCGGAGAAGGCAGACTGGCAACAAACAGAACCTTCTCATAATCATTCCCTTCATAGGAACACTTTGATATTTCACTGCATTTGCTTGTGGGACACATTAGCTTGTGTCCGGTCATAGGGTGTTACCATTTAAAGAGAAACAACATGTTGAAAGGCAACCCTGGATGAAAACATCAAATTCATCTATGTTGTCTTTGTTTGTGTAGGCTTCTTAGTTTATTGTCTTTGTTTGGCTCCTTGAGGTCCCAAGGGGAGAAATGAACCATTTAGGGTCTTGCTACCCAAAACAAAGGGAGGTCTGCAGATGGCATTGATGGCATCACTTGAGGGTCTGCTAGAATTGCAGAATGTTGGTGCCATCTCAGACTCTGACTGAAAATCTGCATTTTAACAAAATTCTTAAGCAGTTTGTATGTATGCTCATGAAAGTTTGAGGAGCATGGATTTAGGCAGTCTGTTATGTTAGCAATAAAAGCAAGGCAATGTGGAAGCCTTTATTTTTCTAGAAGAGAACAGGAGTTTGTTGTTGGAATGATAAATACAGCGCTGTTTACTAGAGAACAATTAATGAAGAGAAACAGTAGAAATGTTGTTAGTGAAATTTTTACAAAGCTGTTTGGAAAATGTTTATCAGCACATTGAGGGAACCATTCTAAATTGGCCACAAGATGGAAAAAAGCTAACAAGGCCAGACTGATCCTTGCCCCTTGCCAGCTACTCAATTTCCATTGTGAAGCTGGTCTGTTGATTCTCTAAGATCAAATGAGCTTTGATGATCCATCCCCCACCCCCGCCACCCTTGGGGTAACAATAGCTAGAATTGTGCTTCATTGCCAGATACTCCTTTGGGAAAAGAGGTTGTTCACTTTGTATAATATTCTACAGCTTAACTTGTCTCCTCCCATGGCTTACTTCCATAATGAGGGGACTAAGGACCTGTGGATTCTGCAGGACCTTCGTTTGACAAGATTCCTGTGAATGGTGATGAACAGATGGGCTGGGATGAGCTTAATTCATTACTGTACACACACCCCAGCTTTGTTTATTATTAATGACGTGGCAGACATTTTTCTCAGCTCTGGAACTGAATAAAGTAATAACCCCACCAGAAGGGAGACAAGAATTGGAAGATAATAAATATTTATAGCCAAATCTTTCTCTCTTTCCTATCAACCACAAATGGAGGAGGAAATGAGTATCTAATTTTTTTGAGAGTAGGTGCCAGGAAAACAAAAGCTTTAAAAAATTTCATTAATCAAGCAGATTGATTGCTGTGGGTTCTAGAAATCTCAATACGGTTTTTTAATAGAGGGGGACACAGTGATTGAGCACAGTTGAGACACTCTTTGAGACCCGCAATCTTGGCCAGATGCCACTTGCAAAAATGACTGTCGTCTATCAGGAGTATTAAATAATACAATCTGGTGGCTCTGTTCACAGAACAGTATTATTTTTTGTTTGTTTTCCTGGGGTAAATACACAGTATAGCAATGAAGCCATAAAATTGCTTATCTCATACAGGAGTTGAGTTCATTTCAAGGACTTTACTACTATGTTGGAATTATGTTTTGAAGATATGTATAAATAGAGATATGTTATGCACTTTTTTTTTTTTTTCCTGTGGCGTGGGATGGTGCACTTGCAGGAGATGAGGTCTTCAAATTCTGTCAGAAGAACAGCTCAACTTCTCTAGGACCAGGGACAGATTTCTTCAGATTATGCATTTCATTGCATTGTTTAATGCTAAAGATTATAAAGCAGAGCTAATGTGGACTTCTAATCCTATCACTATAATTGATAATCCATTTTAATACCTCATTTGATAAATGATGGTATTGACAATGGTGTTTTCCAAGGCCCCACCTTGTAGGAGAATTCTGTCTCTACAACTCTATCGATAGCCTTGGTTTTCTTATCTGAATCCCTATCTTAGGTCACCCGTATAACTTCAGCATCCAGACTGCCAAAAACGTACTTCTTATTTGCAGTCTTAGTCCTCTCTTTTTATTTTTTAATTTAATTTTATTGTTTTTGTATTATATCCATTCCTTTTTTACTCCCCTCTTTCCCCTTCCCCACCCACCCACTCCCCCACAAACTCAATCCCATTTGTTGTCCATGTCCATGGTTCTTCCATACAGTCCTCTCTTTTTAATTCCCCTGAGCTATATCTATATTTTATCTTCATTTTATGTTTATTTGTTGCTCTTTGGTAAACCATGAAATAACTGATTTGGCATCTGTCTCAATGCATATGTAATAACTTTTTAATTAAGGCAAGCAGCACGACTGCTACTAGCATCCCCCTGAATTTTCGCTGTGGCTGTGTTTGCTGGGTGAATGTTTGTAAACTGGTCCATTTTGGGGTGGTGGTGGTGGTTAGGTCCTTCCTCACTGAATAAGGAAAGAATCCTGAGGAAATAATCCTATAGCTTCCTCCAGAAAGGAGGGAACACAAAAGGGATGACTGATAGAGACAGGACAGAAACAATGTCCATTAGTTCTAACCATCTCTTGTTCAGCTTTTGTGCTGTATGTTTTTCCTAGGTATTAAATGTGGAAATGTCTATAAAGGGAATATTTGTCTCAGTGCAGCAAAGACAAAGGTATATGTTGCACATATTTTGTGTACCACATTAGTAATTCTCAACACACTGGATTAAATTGGGCCAGATTCCATTGGGTTAATGAAGTACTCTTGGCATAACAGATAATGCATTTCCCATTTCCTAACTTTGTTACTGAGCATTATGATGCTATTTAATGCCCTAGAGATACAATTTACTAAATGGTATACTAGTAGACTGAACAAGTTAATGCATTTCTCAAAGTATCTACCTCATACCCAGGGAGCAACTAATTCCCCATATTATCACATTCAATACATTATAGAAATGTTGGTGTGGCCATCATAATCAACATTCCACTCTTATAGCTTCTCTTCAACTTCGTTATACTATTAAGGTATGACTTCCTCCAACATAAAAGGTGCTCATTTATAGAAATAAGGCATAGCCATCCCTAAGAATTGGTGTGAATTGAACTAGATTTCTAGTTTTTTAAAACTGTGGCTTCTTAAATATCCAAACCATTCTTGCATTTAGTACCATGAAAGAGTATTTGATGATAATATCAATAATGCTCATTGGACCAAAATACACATCTTTAATAGTACATTTTCATGGGTGGTAATTTTAAATAAATTTGTTCTCAGCATTCATTCAGAATACCCATGCAATTCTGGGACCTATTTTGTGCAGCTCTTGCATTTTCAAGATTCATTTTCTAATCAGTGAAATAATTTACCTCTCTCAGATACAAGGTCAGGAGTAATGGAGCTGAGAGGGTTGTTAACTATGGCATGCTGCCTTTTCTCTCATCTTTCTGAGAGAGGCAGGAAAAAGAACACCTTAGCAACATCCAAAGAGGAAACAAGCATTCACTAACATTCACTTCTGCCGCCAAATTCAGCAGTGCAGTTGTCCACAGTGTCACAGTGCTGTGTGTCACATCAGCTCCTAATCATGAAGTCTTCCTAAAAGAATGACCAGTACTTTTGATGTTATCTAGGTGTGATGTGGTACCCTGTCCAGGACCACTTCATCTCTCCAAAATGGAGAAATAATAATGATGGGCAAAGTGGTGGCATCTCTCTTTAAAATTCCCATCACAGAGTGTGACTTAGTGCCTCAAAAAATACCGGACAGTATGCTCTGCTTTTACAATGATAAAATCAATATGTTTGGAAAGATATACATTTTCACCAAGAACAGAACATGGCAGATTTAAGCTTTTAGCAATTTATTGTGTTGGCAGAAATGATTTAAGGAATTGAAAAGCCACTGATCCTCTAAAATGCCTTAGGAGAGCAATATTAGAAAACCGTATGAGATGATAATCTATATTAATTTATAGCTGTCTAAGATTTTTTTGGGTGCAAACATCGATGTGAGATAAACATTGATTGGTTGCCTCTCCTATGCCCCCAACTGGGGACCTGGCCCGCAACCCAGGCATGTGCACTGACTGGGAGTTGAACCTGCAACCTTTTGCTTTGCGTGACGATGCCCAACTAAGACAACACCAGTCAGGGCTGGAAGCCAAACTTTTATGTATCTTCCTCTTCCTTATGTTCCCGTATCATTGGCTTCCTTCCCTTTGCTGTTGGCTCTCTCTTTATTTCACTTAGTGTGACCTTTATTTCTTCCAGTATGTTGTTGTTGTACTCAATGAGTTCATTGAGCATCCTGATCACCAGTGTTTTGAACTCTGCCTCTAATATGCTGGCTGTCTCTGTTTCATTTAGTTCTTTTTCTCGGGAGGAGGGAGCCTGGGGTTGTTCTGTTCTTTCATTGGGGCCATATTTCTTTGTCTCCTTAATTTGGCAGCCTCCCTGTTGGTTGCTGTATATTAAGTAGAGCTGCCTTAGGTAACTGCCTGGGTGGGGCTACCCACTTCACCACTTTGTGGCTCTGTGTAGGGGGAAGGCTTGGAGAGGGGCCTGGCTTTTGGGGCTTTGCCCACCACTCACCCCATTTCCAGTTAAATTAGTTTCTTGCTGTATGTGACTCACTCTTCCAGCTATTGCCCTGGTGTTGAATTACAGAGTGGGTGTGTTTACCTACGTTTTAAGACTGTATGAGCCCTTTAAGCAGAGTTTCCTGAAAATCCAGCAGTTTGTTTGTTCCACCACCCCAACCTCCACTGCTTATTTATTTATTTTTTTTTAGAGAGAGGGAGGAAGAAAGAGAGACATTGATGTGTGGTTGGCTTTTACCTGCCTCCAGCCATGGACCTGGCTGGAGACCTGCCCGCAACCTCATTATGTGCCCTGGCTGGGAATTAAACCAGTGACCTTTGGGTTTGCAGGCTGGTGCCTATCTGCTGATCCACCAGCCAGGGCTCCACTGCTTTTTACAGCCAGAAGTTATGGAGATTTATTATTCCAATGCTGGAACCCCGCCTGGGCTGTGAGGTCTGGCCTGAGGCTAGGATCACTCACTCCCAAGGTATCCCTCCTGATTTTTATCCACTACACATGAATGTGGGACCATTCATGCCTGTTTTGCTACCACCACCACCTCTCTGCACCACACTGCATCTCCCCCACCCTTTCTACCCATTTGGATGAATGTGGCTTCTTTAAATTCTTGGTTGTCAGACTGACATACAGTTTGGTTTTCTGACAGTTCTGGGTTTTATTTGTTTTGAGATTTAGTTCTAACTGTTTTTGTGTTTGCGCAACAAGGTGAAGCATGTCTGCTTATGTCTCCATCTTGGAAGTCCTACTTTGTGTTTTGAAAAGATTAATCTGCCCTGGCTGGTGGCACAGTGGATAAGGTGCTGGCCTGCAAACCCAAAGGTTGCTGGTTGGATTGCCAGATAGGGCACATAATCAGGTTGCAAGCCAGGTCTCCAGCCAGGTCCGTGGCTGGAGGCAGATGAAAGGCAACCATACATTGATGTCTCTCTTCTTCTCTGCCTCTCTCTTTTCCCCTCTCTTCGAAAATAATAAATAAAATTTTAAAAAAGAAAAGATTAATCTATGTAGCAAGGTAAGAGGGAACACAGTGAGGTTAATATGTAGATTACTGTAGTAATCTAGTTAACAGTGGTAACTTGGATTGGGAAGGTAGCAGCTGAAATGATGAGAAAGATATGGTTTTAGGAGATATGTTGGAGGCAAATTAATTGGATTCAGTAATAAACTGGAAGCAGAAAATAAAGGGGAAATGTGAAAAAATGATTTTTCTAATTCTGGCGTAGAAAATGGATGGATAGTGGTATCATTTGCTGGAGTAGGAAATGCTTGAAGAGGAACATATTTGAGTGTGTGTGCATAGAATGAAGGGCATGGGAGGTTATGAGTTTAGTTTTGGACATAGAGAGTTTGAGGTGCGTTTGGGAAAACTCAGTGAAATATCAAGTAGGCAGATGTATGTGTACACAATTTTGGAACCTACAGAAGATCTCTGGGCTGGAGATACAAATTTATGAATTATCTACATAAAGATGCTAATCAAAGTTATGGTTATGATTTTATATAGAGAGTACTGGGAAGAAAAGAGGTGTCCAAACCACATCTTGAAGAACTCAGACTTTTTTTTTTTTTTTTGCTTTTAACTTTATTGTTGTTGTATTACATCCATCCCCTTTTTGCTCCCCCATTTTTTTTTCTAAAAAAAATTTTTAAAGATTTTATTTATTATTTTTCAGAAAGAGGGGAAAGGAGAGAGGCAGAGAGGGAGAGAGACATCAATATGTGGTTGCCTTTCACCTGCCTCCAGCTATGGACCTGGCTGGAGACCTGGCTTACAACCTCGTTATGTTGCCCTGGCTGGGAAGCGAACCAGCGACCTCTGGGTTCACAGGCTGGCGCCTTATCCCCTGTGTCACCAGCCGGGACAAGAACTCAGACATTTTAATGGCTTGCTAGAATATAAACTATGAAAAGGGGACTTAGAAAGTATGAACAGGAATTTAAGAGGAAAACAGAAGAAGGGAGTGTGCTTTGGAAGCCAAGGACAGAGGATATTTTAAAAAAATTGATTGAGTTACGATGTCAAATGTTCTTGAGATATCAAAGACGAAGAAGATTGAAAATTTTCCCTTTTGGGTTTAGCAACATGGATATCATTGGTGACTTTAATATGAGCCATATAGGGGAGTGGAGATGTGGTAACCATGTTAGAATGAATTGTTTAGAAGGTGAACAGTCGGACATGACCAATATAGACAACTCTTGGGAGAAGTTTTGCTATGAAGCAGAAGATGGAGATAGGTTACTTTCTACTTGGAGGATATGGGATAGGAGGTATTTTTTTTCATGAGAGGAACTTGAGCGTGTTTAAAAACTTATGGGAATTATCCATTTGAGGGAGGAGGTTGGATATATATGAAGAGAAAGAAGGAGTAGTGAAAAAGTAAGTTTCTAGGGCAGGCCAGAGGAAATGGGATCCAAAGCATCAACAGACTGGCCTTACTTGGGAGATAGACCTCACCCCAACTATAAAGGATCAAGTTGGGTAAAGCACTCAGATTGTGCACAGAGGTACATGGGTTTCCATGGTTGGTAGCAAAATAGAGGCTATCTGTCTGGTGGACTCTAGTTTGTCTTTAAGGTAGTAGGTGATACCCTGTTCTGAGTATTAAGGGGGAGGTGAAGAGTGTTGGATTAGCCACACTCTGAAGTCTGAAGACACAAACACTATAAAGAATACTAGAATGATCTGTTCAAGGAAGCATAGTAAGTCACGGCTTCTTTTAACTCCATGCTTCAGACGCATTGAACTTCTTTTAATTACTGCAACTTCCTTGCACTCCTTCCTCTCTGAACTTTCATCTATAATACAGGTTGCAAACACAAGGCCCACCTTGTTTTACTGGGCATGGCACCTTTGGCCCGGCACCTTGTTTCTACCTGGCTCATTCATACAGCCCTAAAATTACATTTGGCCCTTTGAAGACAACTTCGAGGCTGATGTGGTCCCTGGTGAAAATGAATGTGACACCCCTGATCTATATAATTACACCTGCCTGGAACCCTCCTCCTGCCACCTTCCAGTGATTCTTATTCATCCTTCACAATTTCATGTAGAAGTACTTCCTCTAAGACGCCTCTTCTGCAGTTAGGTAGAAAAGGTTAGCTGCCCTGGGTATGTGCTTCCATGGCCACTCTAACACTGTTCACCACAGTCTGAGTTGTAGTTGCTTGATCAACTGGCCACCTCTCCTCCTAAAATGTCAGCTCCCTGAGGTTCAGGGACCACACAGTTAGGGATGATGATAGCATGGTTAGCTCTAACCTGTAGCACAGGGTCTGCCCCATAATAGGCACTTGAGATACAGTTGCTGAGTGAATGCAGTGAACCCACTGTGACAAGAGAGAGAGAACTGGTCACATGCCCAGAAGAAGGAGGGACTGTCTGGATGGAAAATGTAATCTGTAAGAAGTACTGTTTCATTAACTCAGATATTGGCCACTTTGCAGCTGAGGCATGAAGGAAAACATCAGAGAGCTATAAGACTAATTTTTCTCTGCTGGTGGTAAGTGTAGGGGTGAACACTGGCCCATGCTTTTCCCAGCTGCCATAATAGCCTGCTAGTACTGAAAGGGGGACCCCATGGGTGCTAGAGGCAGGGCACTGACTGAAAGGAGCACCACCATTCTAAATGAGGCTCTAATTTGTACAGGACCAAATGTGGTCATGAGTCTTGGTGGCTGATTTTGACTCCATTGTTTAATATTGCTCATTTCAGCAACCTGCGAATAACAGCTGGACTGCATGGGATGAAAGCAACTTTTTCCGTGCAGGCAAAGATCATGGCAATTCCCATAGAGAAATACACTTTCTAGTTTGCCAAAATAAATCCCCTGTTTTTGTCCTTGTTCTTAAAAAAAAAAATGCCAACTTGCAAGATATGCATGTTTGTGAGATGAGGCAAGAGAAATTTAAACAAGAGGAAATACTTTACAGCTAGGTTGCTTCCTTCTCCTTCAAAGGCTGACAAACTACAAATACCATTTAGGCACTGGATTTACAGTTACTTTTGGGTATGTCCTGAGAACTCACTTATCTTCGGGGAATACTAGTTCCTGGAGAAAACAACTCAGTGCTGAGAAGTTCAATTACTCTCCTAAAATATCAATAGCTTAATAGCAAGAAAGGCAAAACAACAGGCTCTCTTCTATAGTGGATGTAGTCCTCAAGACATCTATAAAGACTTGCTACAAACAGCAAGAAAGTAATAACTGTAAATGTTGCTCAATGGGAAGGGTTGGGAGTGGAGGTCCCTCCTCCCAGTTTCCAGTTGCAAACTGACTAGTGCTTCATCACATCACAGCATGAGCTTCTCTGCCTGTGTTTTCCTGTCTCTTTGTTTTAATTATGACTCCTTTTCTTTTTTCTGGGTGGTGAGACCATTTTCCAGGTCTTTGGTGTAGGATTTCTGTTTTGTCTCATTCCTGGAGTGACTGTCTTTGCCTAAACTACTTAAAAATGTAGTTTGGGGGGCATGTGGTTGATTATTGAAATCTTTTCTTTGAAGGTGTCTGCCTTCTCTATCAATAGCTCCTCGGTGAGTTCAGAGTAGGGTGAGGACTTGTGTCTGGGATTGCCATGTTACAGGAGGGCAAAGTATCTGAAAAGAGCTTGGCCTTACAGAAGCTCTGACTTTGACTTTGAGAAAACATGAGTCACTGTTTCGAGTTACCCAGATTGTGGTAGTTTTGGGGTAGCCCTAGATAATCATATACTGCTTTACATTATGTATTTGTTAGTTGTCTTCTATATCCTCCACTAGGATGTTTAGCTCCATGAGGGTGGGGACTTGCTTCTTTTGATCACTGTTGTACTGCCACAATAATGAATATTTATTGGATGAATGAATGGGGGCAATTTTGAAGGGAAGGCATGAGGAACAGAAGTGGGAGAAGGTACAATGGGAGGAAGGTATTGAAAAGGCAAATGATCATGAGTTTCAACTATACTAACCTACTACCAAATGGACTTATAATCTGAGTTGAAAAAACAATAGAGTCCTGCTCAGTTGATGTGGCAAGAAATAAAGATAAAATGTGGAAATTGGGATCAGAGGAGTCCTGGGAGCTTAAACCTCCTGGGGAGCAGAAATTGAGGGGATTGCCTTGGACTTTCTTGGGCCATGGAAATAAGAGGGTCCAAGTCAATTATGTCCTCAGGAATCAAGGGGGCCAGGTGACATCTGGTTTACAGTTGAGGTATATAGTCTCCTAGATTCATCCTCTGTGTACCCTATATGTTCTCATGACCTTTATCTTTTAATCAATGTCCTGTGAGTTTGGGGAAATTTTCTTTTCTTCTTTTTTAAAAAAGATTTTATTTATTATTTATAAAGAGAGGGAAAGGGAGAGCAGGCAGAGAGGGAGAGAAACATCAATGTGTGGTTGCCTTTCACCTGCCTCCAGCTATGGACCTGGCTGGAGACCTGGCTTGCAACCTGGTTATGTGCCCTGACTGGGGAATTGAACCAGTGACCTTTGGGCTTGCAGGCCAGTGCCTACTGGGAAAATTTTCTTAAACTCATTCTAATTCTCTAGTTTAGCTTTCTGCAGTAAGCTTCCTAGCTCCAGTATATTTTGTCATCTGAAAGCAGTCATCCCTGACCTCAGATGGTTCTGTTTTTAGGAATGCAATTTCACTTCAAATTTTATTATAAATCCAAATGACAGATTTTTATATTATTCTTTATTTTAAAAAAGAAATCGCTCTCCCTGGCTGGTGGCACAGTGGATAAGGCACCAGCCTGCGAACCCAAAGGTCGCAGGTTCGATTCCCCAGCCAGGGCACATAACCAGGTTGCAAACCAGGTTGCAAACCAGGTCTCCAGTCAGGTCTGTGGCTGGAGGCAGGTGAAAGGCAACCATACATTGATGTCTCTCTCCCTCTCTGCCTCTCTCCCTTCCCCTCTTTCTAAAAATAATGAAATAAAATCTTTTTAAAAAATCCCTTAAAAACTTTTGATCTGAATCCTTAAAGGGTCTTTATATTTTGAAGTCTTGACTTTCTCTTTTCATCTAGTTTTTTTTTTCCCCCCTAACTGTTCTTCCTGATATCTATGCTTAACTATTACAGGGACTGACATGTCAGAGACTGTGTGGGTCCCAATACTTTAATTCAAGATACAAGGAAAGTTTTGTGTTTTCTATTATTTTATAAATGAAATAGGAGTATTTTTAGAAAGGAGATGGACATGGGGCAGGGAAGCAAATTGCTAGGCCAAGTATCTTCACTCCTATGTTTGTTGTAGTGAATGGTCGGTCCTGCCCCACATCTTTCATGATCATGACTATCCTTGTTAACAGTTTGCTAGGGCAACTCCCTTGCTTCTCAGCTCCTTTGTCTCACCAAGATGAGCCTGGCGGTAATGTCCACTGGACTCTCTCTGCCTCATATACAAACAAGTACCTGTATACTTTTGGAAATGTTAGAGTTTTCTCTTTTCTATGTGGCTCATAGCTTTCTCAATTCTGTTTAGAGCTGTTCCAATCTTGGGAGCTTCTGTGGAATCTCATCCATGACTCCGAAGTGTTGTCCCACTGGTCAGTTCTTTCCTTAATCCAGTCCCATCTCCACAACATGCCATTTCCCAGGGTTAATATTTTCTATTTCTTTGGCTATTATAATGGGAACTTGGGAGCAAGTTGCCATCTTGAAACAAAATTGAACAACTGTTACAGCAACTGGCACTTCTACAGGGGAGGCGTGCCTTAGAGGGTGGAAAGGGCACACATGACCTGGGATTAGCAAATTCTGAGTTCATTCCAGCTTGACTTTTTTTTCTGGCTATATGACCTTGGCTGTTTGATCTCTCAGCATCAAACTCTCTTTCTAACATCTCTACAATCTTCAAGAATGAAAAGCATTTGTATAGGTAGAAAGGAAGAAGGAGGGTGTTAGAAGCTGACAGCCAGAAAGAGGGACTAACATTGGAATGAGGATGATCTGTAGTGAGATATTACGGATGTTGCGGTTGCCTATCCTATAGTCACTCTCCTTCTTGGCTGGAAGAGCCTATTATTTTTCAGACAGGTGTCTGTCTTCCTTCATATAGCCATTGTGGTCTCTTCTCTTACCAACATTGGGCATGGACATGTGATACAGTAGCCATGGAATCATGAGGGGACCTTGTGGGGACTTCTGGGGAAGCTGTCCTTGTTGTCGAAAAGAGAATGAGAGGTAGAAATGCCTTCTTTTCTTGCACTGGACATCCTTGCCTGCAATGCCTTCAGTGCAGGAGGGTGATGCTGAGCACAAGCTCCTTGCTGAGGATGGGCAGTTGAGCCTGGGATGTTAGAAAGGAAAGGCAGATGCAGGGTACTTGATGATGTTGTGGAGACATTGAATTGATCCTGGAATTTCTTTCTCCAGACTTCTTCAGTTAATACATCCATTGGAACTGTGTGGATTTTCTTTCTTGATTTTCAGCCTAAAGCATACAAAATGCTATAAGAGAGACTAATGTGTACTTGCCTGGACTGTGAAATAAAGGTGGTTGGGTCTGAGAGAGGAATGCTGTTAAGGGCTTTGAAAAACTAGACAGAAGCGTGGAAGTTTGGTGTGGTAGATCACAGGAAGTTGCAGAAAGCTTTAAAACAAACTGATCCTGACAAATGCAGCATTTTAGATAAGATTCATTTGGGAATGATACTATGGCTAAAATAATTAATGGAAGACTCTGGATTTTAAAGGACTGGCTAAAAAAAGTTGATAGTGGTCCAAGTATGAAACATTGGGCACTGAACCAGGGCCTTGCATTAGGGTAAATCACCATGTACCTTTGACTTAGTTTTTCCTTCTTTTCTTTTGTTCTCCTGTTAGGCTTGATGGAGAAGAACTCCCTGTTAGTGAGACAGGATGCGTATCATCTGGGTAGTCTTCAATATACAAGATGTTAACGAGGAGCAAGTTGCTGCTTTATATAGAGAGGAATGCCTAGAAAGTGGGAGATGGAAGATCAAAGGATTCTTTCCGAGGTACCAACAGCACTATTCCTATCTGCACTCTCTCAACCTGTTCTGTGGGCT
Source organism: Noctilio leporinus (assembly GCA_004026585.1). Lineage (NCBI taxonomy): Eukaryota > Metazoa > Chordata > Mammalia > Chiroptera > Noctilionidae > Noctilio > Noctilio leporinus. The sequence continues at coordinate 31,772 of PVIW01006727.1, read as the reverse complement.
GCACTCACTGACATGGCAAAACCAAAGGAGAAGGAGACATGTTGGTGAAGGAGACATTGTTGGTCCCTAGCAGTGCTTGGGGCCATCCAGCAGCACATGACATCTGCTTCTTAGATTGAGAAGTCCCTCAGGTAGGAAAATCTAGCCTGCTATAGATTTTGGGCACTTCCAGCTATATATACCTGTGTAATATTCCTTTATGAAGAAAAACACTTCTGTTTAATTCTTAGCTGAATATGAAAACCTGGAAAATACAGCCAGATATTCAGGTCCCATGTTAAGCTAATCTGATATTTGAGTGTTTGGATTTAAATAAATTCAAAGTATTTCCATTGTAAAAAAAAATGTTCTCCAAAAGGTTACTTTAAATAATAACCTTGCTTGGTGTATGTTAAAATATAATTGAACTTTTAGTTGACCTTACTAGCAATATGTCTATTTTGTAAAGTGAACTCCAACTGCAAAGAAAGTTATTTTCATGCTTGGTAAAGACACAGTGTTCTAAGTAATGATTACAATGGAGAAATTAGAAGACACACACAGCTTTTACCCAGCAGGGAGTGTATTTTGAGACCCAATAAGTTTAAGCTAATTTGATTTTTAAAAAAGCACAATTTCTTCCCTATGCATAATTGTAGCAGTTAGGGATTGCATTTGGCAGAAAATCCCAGGAAAGCTGACAAACGATGGTTTAAAAAATTAATAGGATTATTTGTCTAATGCTCCAAGAGTCTGGCAGAACACAGTTCAAGGATCCCAACAAGGAATAAAATTCTTCCTCTCTTCCAGTCATACCATCATAACCAATGGCTGCTTCCCCTTGAGCACCATGTACAATCCAGACAAGAGAAAGTGCCAATAGACTTTACTTGTGTTTCATTGGACAGAACTGAGTCTCATGGTCACCGCTGGATGTGAGGGAGTCTGAGAAGGTGTGCTTTCAGCTGTTCTGACTTTATAATAAAGAAAGACAAGTAAGAAAGGGTTGGGATGATATAGACCTGGACGATTTACAGTATATTCTTTCATCATGTTAGTTACTTTGAGAGAAGAAGGAATGTCATATAAAGATAACTTAAATTTCAGGTGGCAGATTCTGACACAGTATACTTACAATATATTTACATGGTGTATTAGTCTAGGGTCAGTCAATAAAACCAAGCCATTCTAAATAATTTGGGAATAAAGTGGTTTAATATAGAGCTTAGATGAATATTGAGAAACCATAAGAACACAGGTTAGGAAAGCTACAGCTTCCAGGAAGCCTGGGAAACAGACCTTGGAAACCTTAGCTGGATGCACCAAAGTGATTTATTATCAAGAGCTTTTAGTCCTGGCTGGTGTGGCTCAGTGGATTGAGCCCTGGCCTGGGAACCCAAGTGTTGCTAGTTTGATTCCCAGTCAGGGCACATACCCATGTTGCAAGCAAGGTTTCCAGCCTGGTCCCCAGCTGGAGGTAGGTAAAAGACAACCATACATTGATGTTTCTCCCCCGTTATTCCTCCCCCTTCCCCTCTTTCTAAAAATAACAATAAAATCTTTAAAGAAAAAGCTTTTTGGGTAACTGGTGTGATCCTCAGAGTCTCTGAGGAGCTCCCAGGTGTGTCCAGCACCATGGCAGGCGCAGAGTTGGGACTCAAAACCAGCTTGTTGCTTCCTAGTTCTACAGAGAGGGAATTAATAAGAATACCTTGGTTTTTGGAACCCATGCAGTAGTGTTGAAATCCACATTTGAGTCCAGACTTACCCAGTGTGAGGATGAGGATTCAATCAGAAGAAAAACTACTCCAGATATTTCAAATAGAAGGAAATCAATACAAGGAATTGGTTCCATAGATGGTAGAAGAGTTGAGAAGTAAAATAGGGGATTGTGAGACAATGCAGACATTAGGAACATAAGGAAGCTGCCGCCACCCCTTTGCTGAAGAGCAGTGGGAATTGGGAGGGTGATCAGAGAGCTGGAGCTGAGGTCTCCTAGCAGGAGCGAGGAAGGAGGGGATTTTCCAGTGAAGCTGGAGCTATGAAGACATATGAGGTCTGTCCCCAAAATATTTGCCGCACAAAATGTTTTAATTATATTGACATTGGCTTGATACTTTCAGGGCAAACCCAGTAGGTGCTGCCATGCAGCAAAGTGAGTTCGGGACAAGTAACCTGGCATCTCTCTTTCTCCTGCCCTCCCATCTTCTGTCTGTGCCTCCCATTGCTGAACCAAGCCAGGAACCAGTTGACTGTGGAGATCAGTTTCGGAGGATTAGGAATCTGGGAGTGGTTTAGCTGGGTGGTTGTAGCTCAGGGTTTCTCGTGAAGCTGTGGCTGAGCTCTCAGCTGGGGTTGCCATCATGCGAAGCTGGAGAATCTGCTTCTAAGCTCCCTGACATGCAGGGGGTCAGTCTCTCTGTCATATAGAGCGCAGCTGAACAAGTATGAGAGATAGGTCTGAGGGCAAGTAGAAAAGGACCAGTGTAGTGTGTGTGTGTGTGTGTGTGTGTGTGTGTGTGTATGTGTGTGTGATGTTTGAGGATGGAGAAGGATGTCAACAGGGTCTATGGGAACTGGCATTCTCTTGGGTGATTTAACATCTCTGAATTTTTCAGAATCATGGGAACCAAAGCTTTGACCTACCAGTGTCATGTACTATCAGCTTCATGGCTTAGCTGTCCAACCCTGCTAAATCTGTGCTATTTGCATCCTGCCCTCATGGGCAGGTTAAAACAGCCAGGCTCTATGATCAATGGTTGGCAAGATTACAGTTGTGCCAGGTTATTTGGTCCTGTTTGAGTTCCTTATAAGTTAGACAAAAAGTGGGATCACTTGCAGAGATGAGGAAGGATATTTAAGATTTAGTGATGATGACTATTTCAGTTTTCATTTTTAAAATTCCAAGGGTGATTTAAAAGTTTTAATATTGGTTTAGGAGCATGACCTTGGCTTAACAGTTAATTGATTTATTGAGGAATTTATTACAAATGTTATAACACTGTCCTAAGTTTACTCAGGAATTTAAGGCTAGAACAGTTTCTGGGGAAGTTGATATCTGTGGCCATGCAAAGAGTTTCATACTGTTTTCCATGATTTATTTTAACATCTATAACTGATGAAGTGATTTTATGGATTGTCTTCATGCTAGGTTATCTAAAGGTAGCAATACCTGATTTTCCTGGTCAACATTCTTAATGTTCAGCTTGACTTAGGAACATGAATAGAATGTGAAATGGGAATGCTGAGCCTTGTTGGTAAGTTCATTCATTTACAAAATGGTACAAATACTGCATGATCTTATATATGGAATCTAAAAGAGCTGAACTTATAACCTCAGAGTAGAATGGTGGTTACCAGGGGCTGGGGGAGGGGGATTGGAGGATGTTGTTTAATGGTATAAACTTGCAACTAGTGTTTGAATAAATCCTGCAGATCTAAAGCACAGCATAGTGATTATGGACAACAATACTGTATTACAGGCTTCAAAGTTGCTAAGAGATTAGATTTTAATTGTTCCTACCACAAAAAAAAAAAAAAAGATGATAATTATGTTCACATGATAGAGGTTTTAACTAACTCTGTGGTGGTAATCATATTGCAGTGTGTAAATGTATCAAATCAACATGCTGAACACTTTAAACTTACACATGTTATGTGTCAATGATATCTCAATTTTTTAAAATGGCCCATTGTGGATAATGTCAGTGTTCTATTCAGGTCCAAAAAAAAAATATGTTAAACATTTAAATTCCAACCATGAGCACCTGTGGCTCATTCTCTGCAAACTGTCATTTTCCCCTGACTTTCAGAGAGATGAAAATGCCTGGGAATTTATGTTCCCTCTGCAGTGGCTCTTACATGATGGGAGCTAGAGTTAGAAAGCTCCAGCTCTTTTGTTTCTCTGGCTAGGGCAACTCTGAGGAGGAGCCTAAACTCCAGGGCATCCCTGCTGGATCAGGCCAAAGTGACACTCAGTAGAACAATGCCAGAGACCATCTCCTTGCTTGAATTTGAAATGCTCATTACTGTATGACAGATTGCTGTAGAACTTAGCATCTGAGGCCTGGCCAGTGTGGCTCAGTTGGTTGAAGCATTGTCCCGTGGACAGAAGGGTCACAGGTTTGGTTGCCATCAGGGCATGTGAGAAGGCAGCTGCAGGTGAGGGAAAAAATACTTAGCATCTTAAAACAAAAATGTTATATCATACAGTTTTTGAGGGTCAGGAGTCTGGGAGTGGCTTAGCTGGGTGGTTGTAGCTCAGGGTTTCTCATGAAGCTGTGGCTGATCTCTCAGTTGGGGCTGCTGTCATCCGAAGCTGGACAATCTTTTTCCAAGTTCACTGACGTGGTTGTTGGCTGGAGATCCCGATTCCTTGCCATGTGGGCCTCTTTCTACACAGGGATGATTGTGTTAAAGACAGGGAATCTGCATCCTTCTGAGCTAGAGAGAGGGAGAGGGACCCCAAGACGAAAGTGGCAGTCTTTTATAACTTAATCTTGGAAATGTCATACCATCACCTCTGCCACGTTGTGTTGCACACAGACCAATTCTGGTACCTTGTGGGAAAGGACCACACAAGGGTATGAATTCCAGGGAGTGGGAGCTGTTGGGGGACGTCTTACTGGCTGATTCTTAGTTTCCCTTCCTTCCCTGTTCCCTGCTTTGTCCTCTCCTTCACTGGTTTCCCATGGCATTAATTGCTTGTACATGGATTCTTGTCTTAGGACCTGCTTCTGGGCAGCCTGCTCTAAAACAGGGGTCAGCAAACCACAGTTCATGTACCAAATCCAGCTTGTGGCATGTTTTCATACAGTTTGCAAGCTGAGAATGGTTTTGTATTTTTAAATGATTGGAAAAAATGAAAAGCATAACTTTTCATAATACATGAAAATTTTTATAATAATTGGAAATTATATGAAATTCAAATGTTAACATTTGTAAAGTTTTATTGGAACATTTTTTCACTGTCTTGCTAATGGCCAGCCACATGTACATGACAACATTAGAGTTAAATAGTTGGGACAGTTGTCACATGGCCTGCAAGTCCTTAAATAGTTCTTGTCTGGCCCTTCACAGAAAATCTTCTGGCTTCAGGAGTAAAGGTAAACCAGCTCAATGTGCTTTGTTCCATTATGAGCATTTCCAAGGCTTTCGCCATCAGTCCATATAAATATTTCCAATGTCTTTGTGTCACTCTTAACTCTTGTATCCTTTTGTCACTCCAGGTAGAAATAAAAATGAATTATTTACGATTTTCTAGCAACATTCTTCTTTAAGGCAAGGGGCGGGGGTTGTAACTTTTTGCAGTGGGGTCTGGCAGAAAAGACAAAGTTCTTGCTCGGTCCTGTGAAGTGTGCCAGTTGACAAAAACCTGAACAAGTGTGGCTTGATTCTGAAAGAGGGAATTTTTTTTATTACATTAAGAATTTCAGCCCTGGCTTATGGCACAGTGGATAAGGTGCTGGCCTACAAACCCAAACGTCGCTAGTTCGATTCCCAGCCAGGACACATAACCAAGTTGCAAGCCAGGTCTCCAGCCAGGTCTTTAGCTGGAGGCAGGTGAAAGGCAACCATACATTGATGTTTCTCCCCCTCTCTGCCTCTCTCCTCCCCCTCTCTCTAAAAATAATAAATAAATAAAAATCTTTAAAAAAAAGCAATTTCAAATAACTTGGAGAGCAGCCCGTCAAATATCTTTGATGCTTTATTAATACCCAACCATTTCATGTCTTGAAATTGATTTATATAATTGGGTAGAATTTGATTGTTGTTGATCTTGGGGATTTTAGCAATGATGATATGCTATTCTATAATAAAGTTTTTCTTTTTATATCAGGATTATATAAAGGGAGTAGATTAGTCAGCTGAAAAAATGCTTCATGATTTCAATAAAATCTTCATTCTCATTCATTGTCATTCATTCTCTCATTATCTTCACCCAGACCCCTGAGACAGGCAAGGTAGATTCAATTCCTGTTTTGCCAATGAGGAAATGGATAGAATGAGGAATTGAGCAAAAAAGAAAAAAGGGAGAAAGAGCTCATGGACATGGACAACAGTGTGGTGATTGTGGAAGGGAAGGGGGTGGGTAGATGTGGAAGAGAGTATAGAGGGGATAAATGGTGATGGAAGAAATACAATAAAGACATAAAAATAAAAGTTAGCTAATTACATGGTGGTGAAGCTAGAGTGAGAATCCAGGCCCCTTGACTTCTAATCCAGTGTTCTTTTCCACTAAACCACTTGACTGTTTACTGTGTGCCGAGCATTGTATGAAGCACAGTGGGAACTTACAGTGAACTGAAACTTACAATAGTACTTACATTTGAATGCCACTTTAAACTCCCCCCTCCCACAAACATTTATTTTCTCTGCTGAAATTAGTATATATTAGAGTCCTCTTGTTCATGTTGTCTTGTTTAGTAGCTGTCAAGTGAATTGCTATACACTTGAATTGTACATTATAATCGATGTAACACAATTGGTATCTAGAGGAAAACCTTTTTTATCTATTAACTCCTCCTTGATTGGTTCCATGTTCTAAGAAAAAGAGCTAGAGCAAGAAAACCCTTTGTAATTTTAGGCTTCAATGAACAACTCTATATGCAAAAGATGTTTTATGCATTTTAAGTTAAAATAGGAAAACAGTTTCTTGGTTTGACAGATCATATGGGTTTTTAAAGCAGTTTTAGTGATTTCAGTGAAAGAGTGTTTCATGTGAGAGCCTAAGGGTAGAAGCTGGACTTATTTCCCTAACTGGGAAATCTGAACAATGGAAGGAATGATCTCTATAATTTATTTCAACATCATGAAAACATGCAATCCGTTCTTTCTGATTATAAAGTTAGTATGTGCTCATTATAAAAATACGGAATCTGCAGCAAGTTGACCATGACTTACCTGTGACCTACCTAAGTACATTTATTATAAATTAATGTTTTCATGTATATCCTTCTAGGTAACTTTTCCTCTTGAATTACAATGTATACACTTGGGTGAGTCTTTCAGGTTTTTTGGCCTAGCTTCTAGCGGGCAGAGCCAACTTTGGCTGCCAGGAAGGAAGGTTGTAATATTTTTCTCCCTTTTACAATAGTTCAGTTCTTATCCAACTAGGAGTACTTCTTCACTGAAGACAGCTTCACATCATGGGTCAATATTTTATGCTTACAAATCACTATATTTCTTCTCTTTAGGGTTATGAGTTCTGTGAGATGACTAGAGAGGTAATAATATTTTCTCCCCAGTACCAAAGGAGTACTTTTGACTGACAGCCTGAAAAGAAAATAAAGCTGGTCTTTTAAATTTGCCTTCAATCCTGCTCACACAGTCTGTTGATGCATTTTGAACATCTTTTATTTTCATAGTGAGGCATTTAAAAGAGAGATTTTCATGGACTTTTCCAGAGTGAATGGCAAATCCTTTCCTTTGTAGTGGCTTCCTTTTTTAACTGCTAATTTTCTTTTATGGTCTCCTATAAATATTCAATGTGTTGAAATTTTAATTTTTGAGTAGAAAATCTGAGTCTCACCATACACACATGCACATGCACACACACACCCTTCAGTATAGTCTTTCCATGGTTTGATAACTAAGATGTGATATTCCTAAATAGTGAACTCTTTGAGGGATATGTTTTTTGTTAAAACTGTCTCATTTTACATATGAGATTTGCAAGAGATTTTCTTCCCTCAATCTCCACTTCTCTGTGGACTTTTATACAGGGTAAAAATATATCTTTCCTGTTTGTGAGTATGTATATTTTTGAAGATTAATGCACCAATAGTATGGCAGGGATTCTACTGCGATGTACAAAGAATGTGGTGACAAAGTTTGAAAAACTTGGGGCAATAATTATGGATAATTACACATGAGAGAATAACTCAGATATGTCCTTATGCCTTTGAGGTATAGATGGAAGGTCTCCAATAGTTTCTATTATACCGCCATGAGGCTTAGTGTCAGCATGACTTACGAGAACCATTTTCTTTGGCTAGCATTTCCTTCTCTTCTTGCTGGTGGTCCTTACTCACATAGTTCCCATCACCGGGAAAGAACTATCAAAAGACAAATGTTTGCATTCACATACTAATTTAGAGAAGCTAGATGAAGACTCCAATGAATGTTTGTTTGATGTTAGTCTTTTAGGGTTGCCAAGCCATCTGCCTCATTCAGTAATGGTCTCATTATTTTTCAAGCTTATTCTGCATTTTGTTGATAGATTAATTTAATGGATTTTTCAGTTGCTGTTTGCCAGTCTTGCTCCCTTTTTCAAAAAGCACCCAACACAACAAGAAATGATCTATGATGGTCTCCCACATTCTGATAATGTCGGTAGGAGCAGGGTGGAGTCAGTTGGGAAGTTGATATATCATTTCAGATGGAGGTATGTTTGAAGGATGAGAGCTGACAGTTTAAGTGGTGAAGAAAGCTTTTCAAAGATCATTTTACTTAATATGTATGAGTTGTTGTAATAGTTAATGAGTCCAAGTCTATGGAGTAAGTTGCTAACATCTTACCGATACATTAACTATTCTGCCCTGGGGTCTCTTACGGGTAGGAGTTTATATCCTACCCTTATATGAAGATTTAACTCAGTGCTGGTTGCTAGAATCAGAACAATTATATTTGTCACCTCCAGAAGTCTTTAAAATATATTTTAATGGACATTTACTTATAGCACATTTACTTCCAAAAAAGTGTTAAGGTAGATTATGTGGAGTAAACTGAAAGCCAGGGTAATTACAAGAGTTAAGATTCCCTAAGTTAGAGAGGTTAATTTTTTTAAAGCAATTTAAAATTTTGTAATTAGTGGTATAGATTTGGAGGGTAAGAATCTGTGATAAACATTTGATAATGTTGTTTCCAAAAGGGACATAGAGTTCATGGCTTCATGAAAACCTTATTTATAAGGTAGAAATGGGTCGTCAGAAAGTAGATAATAGCTTCCAGGAGGAGGAAGTGGTGTTCTTTCCTTTATTCGCGCCTCCTGCAGGAGGCCAGACAGGAAATACTTGTGGCCTTTGCGAAAGGAACTCTGAGATGATGGAGCGCTCCCTAGTCCTCTGCTGTCTTCCTTCTGGACAACTTAAGGAGACAATGTTAATTGAAGATCCAGAAGCCTGATTCCTAGTTATTTGCTTCAAGCATAATGTTATTTTGGTTTAATGGTTTCCGTTTCTTGATACTATTAAATTTCTCCATCAATCACATCTTATGGGCTGTTAGGAAGGGAGAGAGAATTTTTGGATTGAGGGACTGTTTGGGGATGAAGGATAGCCACTCATGGGCATCTCATGAACTGGGGCTTTGGAGAGGCATGGATCATTATTAGGGCAGGAGAGGGAACAGGAAAAAGGATGGCTTTTTTGAGGACAAGAAAGGGGATGAAGGTGGAAGGAAAGGTGATTCAGAAAAAGGAAATATTTGTAAAAGAGTCCATTTTGTACTTTTGCCTCAGGCCTTGAAGGCAGGCCAGAACTAGTTCCTCTTGGTTGAAGCTGAGAATCTGCTTAGTGCAGCACTTTGAACACTACCAGAGGGCTTCTACCTTCACATTGTCAGGTAAATTAATCCCATGGTCAGTCACCTTACACTAAACTGCTTATAAAAGCAGTGTGGCTCCAACCCAGCCACTGGTTGTCTGATTATATTTCCTGGGAATGGATTCTGTAGTTTTTTAGTTGGACTGAAACCCTAAATTGGAAGGGTGCCAGCAATCCACATGCTACTTAGCCCCTTCCTTTCCATTTGGAAACCCCAGGGGACCTGCTTAATGCACTGTTACATAGAAGCGTCAGTCCAACATCTCCACACCTGGTGGACAAAGAGCATTAGGGTTTTTAAAAAAAGATTTTATTTATTATTTTTAGAGAAGAGGGCAGGGAGGGAAGAAGAAAGGGAGAGGAACATCAATATATGGTTGCCTTTTACCTGCCTCCGGACATGGACCTGGCTGGAGACCTGGCTTACAACCTGGTTATGCACCCTGGCTGAAAATCGAACCTTTGAGTTTGCAGGCCAACTCCAACCCACTGAGCCACCAGCCAGGGGCTTTTACAGTTTTGCCAGAGAGCAAATAGCCTCAGAGGAGTAGCCTCAGTGGCCCAGGAGTTCCCTGGAGAAGACCCATCCTGAGACTTCAGTGGAGGAGCTGCAGGGCTTAAGATTTGTTAGGTGGCAACCTCTACGGTGCTTGCTGACTAGTGTTTGTGGACTTGGCGCACAACAGAGGTTATACCACTGAAGGCTGTTACTTGGCTCGCCTCCTTTTATAGTCCTCTCGCTCATGTTGCAGTGATTTTCGTTCCCCTTCTAGCTGGAAACATACACAGAGGTTAAAGTTTTCCGAGCTTAAGGGAATAATGAGCGTGTCACTTGGGGGATTGTGGAAAAAATATCAAAGTAAGGCAGGCCTCGTAAGTAATATGTGAAGTAATTTTTTTTTTCATCAAAGAAATGAAGTTTACAAATTACAGAGTGTTAACCTTGCAACTGTATTTTTCTCATTCAGTGCTCCAAGGAATGAAAATGAGCTGTTTATCTTCAAGTGACCCAGTTTTCCACATAGTGTGTGTTTTACTTCTGGAACTTGATATTAATATCTATATACACTCACACACACACACACGAGATCTGTTCTGAAAGTATCAAGTTAATGTCAATATAATTAAAACAGTTTGCATAACCGACACTTTTGGGACAGACCTTGTATACAGATGTATAGCCCCTTACAGAGTTATGGAATCTGGACAGATATATATTATATACACAGTAAAAATGAATTTGAAAAATTGGAGGATATCAGACTACTTCTGCTTCATGTCTATATTATATTCATGTCTATATTTATTATTCTATATCCTGAGACACTAGAGGAAGAAGAAAGCCCTACCAGATGGCTATACCCTTTTCTAGAGCAGATCTCTAGCATCTTGAACTGATAGAACCAGCAGTCATACACTTATTCCTTTTAAGCATCTTAGCCAGAATTTTGATAGGTAACTGAGAATTTTTCTAAAAATGTTCTGCCTGCCTAAGAATATTGACCATCCCATTGACTGGGTAAAATTCAATTCAGCTGGATGAAAAACTGGTCTTCGCTCAATGGCTGAAGCTAATTGCACTCTTAAGGAAATATTGTATGAATTATTTTATGTGAAAGTATGGTTTCTAGGACACATGGAAGGGGGCTTTGAAAGTTGACCATAAGGTAGATTCAGAGGCTGTTTACACATCAAGGATTGGAGAAGTTGTCAAACTACATGACTTTAGTAAATAGTGTGGTCCTTGTTAACAATCTGAGTGTTCTGTCTCCATTTTACTCTTTCTAGGACTTATTCTTTGTCCCTTTCTGCCCTGACCTGAGTCCTGGAGGCTGACCACCAAGACTGACATCACTTCAGCTCCCTTTCCATCTGGCCTGTTGGGTTTAGCCAATGGGAAGCGCCAATAGGAAATTGGGGAGGGGAGGAGAGAAGTGGTGTTTCTAAGCTTGGGATGTGATTTTGGCTTTGGGTCATTCTTTCATGGCCACAGCTCCTATGAGGAAAGCCCCTCCTTCACAGCTTCATGTCTCACTGGGTTCCTGTAACACCATCACCTCCTCCTCTTGCATCTCCAGAACTAAGGGTGGAAACAGCTCCCCATTTATTGCTACTGCCTGGGTGTTTCAACACTCCTTATTGACTCCCTTCATCCTCCCAACACATTTGGTAGTGTCTTGAGCTACCTGACAACTTTTCTTCTGCTGAGACCTTGACAGATGTAAATGTGAAGCAACAAAGACAACAGTGTGGGGATTGACTGTGGGAACTGGGTTGGGGGATGTGGCGGGCAGAGGAGGGTAAAGGGGATATGATTGGGACAACTGTAATAGAATAACACAAAAAACTGATTTAAAAATGAAAAATAAGATCACATTGTGAATTAGTGGCATATTTGGTAAGTCTCTACCAGCACCTCTGATTCCTTAGTGCTCTTCCAGGGAACTTTTGGAGGAAAAGCTTTGAAACTTGAGTAGCCATGAATGCTTTTTTTTAAAAATGTGGGCTGGCTTCAGCCAGTACTTCTGCCCATGGTACTGGGGACTGTCAAGGAGGGATATGCTCTGAAGAGACTTGTCTGTCAGCTTCAACCCTAAAATGCATTGCAACCCCTGCCTGGATGTAACAGGAGAAAGTGTGGCATAAGCAAGGATGGTGGAACACTAGGGGAATATATTAAGATGGGAGACAGAATGGTTTACTACTGTAGATGAATTCCTTGAGTTCTTTTTCCTCATTTTTTCAATTAAAAATTATTTATTTACTTTTAGAGAAAGGGGGAGGGAGTGAGAAAGGGAGAGAAACATGCGAGAGATACATCAGTCGGTTGCCTCCCTCACACTTCTAACTGGGGATGTGGCCAGCAACCCAGGCATGTGCTCTGACTAGGAATTGAACCAGTGACCTTTCAATTTGCAGGCTGGTGCTCAATCCACTGAGCCACACCAGCCAGGGCTCAATTTTGAATATTTAAGGCATAATTTATATACAGTAAAATTCACTCTTTGTAGTATGGGCTTTGACTTAGCTCTGTACGTGCTGACATACAGTCCTATGACCTGCATTACAATCAACATACAAAGCAGTTCCATCTCTAAGTCCACCCAGCTGCCCATTTGTAGTTAGCCCCTTCTCCACCTGCAACCCCTGTCAACCACTGGTCTGTTTTCCGTCCTTATACTTCTGCCTTATCCAGAATGTAATTATGAATGAAACCATCCAGTATGTGGCTTTTGAGTCTGGCAGCTTCTTTCACTTAACATAATACTTACGAAATTTATCCATAATTTTGCATATCTTGGTAATTGGCTTCATTCTATTACTGACTTGTGTGCCATTCTATTTATTTATCAGAGTGTGTTCACCCTTCTCAGATCTCCAAGTAGAGGGAAATTTTGATTGTTTCCAGTTTGGGAATATTATAAATAAATCTGCTATAGTCACACACAGGTTTTTTTTTTTTTATGAACATAAACTTTCATTTGATCTGGGAGTGGAATTGCTAGGTCATATGGTAAGTTCATACCTAACTTCATAAGAACCTGCCAAACTGTTTCCCAAAATGTCTGTACCGTTTTGCCTCCCAACAAGTCTGTAACTTTTATTTACAAAGGGCAGCAGACATTAGAGCCATACCAATAAATACATTTGAAACATAAATGATTTGACAAAATGAACTCTGTATTTTCCTTATTTTACAATGCTTGGCAGAAACTGAAATGAGTTTTCTGAACTTCTTCACCTTATCAGATCCTGCCCTTTGGAAAGACAACCCCACATACTGAAAGAGGACTTTTGGGGCCACTGGGACATAAGCCAAGTGATAATTAGGACAAAAATCAGCTGAGGAGCCTTTGAAAGCGAATACCTACTTTCCCACTTTTAGCAAAAGTGACCAGATCATTAGGAATATACAAAACTTTGCTTCTCCTTCTTATCACTGTGGGAAATAGCAAAGACAAAGGAAGAAGATGGTGGGACGAGGAACCTTCCCCCAACATCTGTTTGTGACAGAGGTGTCAGGAGGTGACCAGGTGCTTGGGATACAGTTGGTGCCCCATTTCTGTTTCTGAGTTTGTAGCAGCCTATTGATTTTGCTAGTGCTGTGCTCCAAGGCCAGGGAAATGGATGGCGCATGTTAACAGCAAACTGCAACAATATTCCCTTCCCGCGACCTGCTGCTGCTTGGTGTGTAGGGGGCAGTTGCCTAGTAGATGTGAATAATTGATTTTCCAGCTGGCACCCCAGCGTCAGTCATTTTCATCAGTCAGCAGGCGAGGACATTCTGCAGCTTCTGATTGTCCCTGCCTCTGAGCATGTGACATTTTTGCTTAAGAAGGCTGGGGATGCAGTGACTGTTAATTACCTGAACTTATAAAGTGGCTTTTCCTGGGCTCTCATTGTCTCTCCTCAAACCCATTTAAAAGTATATGTTGCTGGGCTGCTTTTTACCTCCATGAATAGGATTGGAGATTGGCTGATGAGCTTGGGAGTGCTGTGATTTGTCATCTCTGTCATCATTTTTGGCTCTCAGATGACTGGTGATTAAAAACCTGAACAGGTATGGGATGCGGTGTTGGAGGCCGTAAGGCAGTGAACCCTAGGTAGTTCTGAGTATCAAACAGCCCTTGCTGTGTAGCAGTTAATGTTCTCCTCATGGTTCTCACAAAATCAATCACATAGATGTCCTCTGAAATGGAGAACAGGAAAGTCTTCTTGCTTGTAGCTTTTCTAAAGGGAATAATTTTATTTATTTATTTATTTATTTATTTTATTAAAACATTTTTAAAAAGATTTTATTAATTATTTTTCAGAGAGAGGGGAAGGGAAAGAGGCAGAGAGGGAAAGAGACGTCTATGTATGGTTGCCTTTCACCTGCCTCCAGCTATGAACCTGACCGGAGACCTGGTTTGCAACCTGGGTATGTGCCCTGGCTGGGAATTAAACCAGCAACCTTTGGGTTTGCAGGCCGGTGCCTTATCCACTGTGCCACCAGCCAGGGCTGCCAAAGGGAATAATTTTAGAGCGTGGGAAGATTTTAAGTGTTCTAAACTTCTAGAAATGAGGTGATTGGCTGTCTTGATTATGGAAGTGGTGTGTGAAATGCATGAAGAGTTATACAAAAACTAAAGCATAGTATTATAAAGTTATTTAAAAAGTCCATAATGTATGAAAGAGGTAGAAGTGATTAGCCAAGGAACATATATGCATAACCTATAGACACAGACAACAGTGTGGTGATAGCCAGAGAGAAGGGCAGAGAAGAGGTTGGCAAAAGGGGGTGGATGAGGATATGTGTAATAGTGTCAACAATAAAAATAAAGAAAAACTCCATGACCTAGAGAGAATATAGAATCTATGAGGTCTGTCCTGAAAGTATCAAGGCAATGTCAATATAATTAAAAGTTTGCATGGACTGTACTTTCGGGACAGACCTTGTAGCTGGACATAAAAAATTGTATTATACCTTTAAACAGTTTTGTAAACCTATTGTTTTATTAACAGTACATCATGACCCTCTTTCCATGGCAAGAAATGAAAATATGCATCATCATTTTAAAAGCTAAGTAGTATTCTGTTTATGGAAGAATCATAGCATATTTAATCAGTTTTTTAAAATGTAATTCTCACTCAAGGATGTTTATTGATTTTAGAGAGAGAAGAAGGGGAGGGGGAGAAAGAAGGAGGGAGGTGGGGAGAGGGGGAGAGAGAGAGAGAGAGAGATAGAGAGAGAGAGAGATGAGAAAGAAACATTGATTAGTTGCCTCCCATACATTTCTTGATCGGGGATAGAACCTGCAATTCCAGTATGTGCCCTGACCAAGGATCAAGCCCACAAACTTTTGGTGTATGGGACAATTCTCCAACCAACTGAACCACCTAGCCAGGGTATATTTAATCAATTTTTAATTTCCCCAGCTTTAGTAAATATTCTAAAATGCTACAATAAATTTCTATAACCTATACCTTCATGTACTTGTCTGATTATTTCTTTGCAAAATCTACTAGAAGTAAAATTGTTGAATCTAACCATATGTGTATTTGAATGGTTAAATAGTATACATTTAAGGGATGTCCTGAAAGTATCGAGCATGAGCTGTTTTAATTATATTGATACATTGGCTCAATACTTTCAGGACAGACCTCATATATCCAAATTATCCTCCAGGAATACTTTATTGGTTTACCTTCCTACCAGCAAGGAGATAATATATATGGATATTATCATTTTTTGTCTTTGTTAAACTGGCCAGGAGATAGATGGTATCTCATTAGAGTTTTCAAGACTCCTAGGGAGGAGGAACATTTTTCATATTTTATAAGCTGTTTACATTTTCCTTATGTGAATTATTTGTCCATAGTCTTTGTCCATAGGAAATGCTGTATTTTCCTATTTCTTTTTTATTTGCAAGTGTAATGATATTAACCTTTGTCTTATGAAACCATGTTTTCCAGGTTCTTAGTAGATAGAGCACAGTGATTTAAATTTTAGACCCTGGAGCAATACTGCTTCAGTTCAAATACTAGCTCTGCTACTTACTTCCTGACAATGGTATCTTATATAACCATTCTGTGTTGTTTTTCTCAGCTAAAAATGGGGAAAATAATAGTGTTTACCTCATAGGCCTGTCCTAAGTATCAAATGAATTAAAATATACAAAGTATTTAGAAGAGTACTTGGTGCTTAGTAAACACTATAAGTACTTGTTATTTTTATTATTTGTTTAATGTGATATATTTATTTCTCATACTGGATCTTACAATTGCATATATTCAAATCTGTCAATCTCTTCATTTTCATTTCTGCTTATGAGTCATGCTTAAAAGTCTATTCACCTAAAGATTATTTTAAAAAGCTTCACTCATATTTCATATTCCTACACCTTTTAACATTCAAATCTTAAATCTTAAATTTGATAGGAAAAACTCCAATACTCCTTTTTGTGGCATTGTGTATTGGCAATTCTGAGTTTATAATCATCCTGGAAATGACTGATGACAACTGATGATGACAACTGTTCATTATAATTCTTAATGAGGCATCTTGTTCAGGAAGGTTATCAATGTATTTGTCCATCACAATAAGACAGAACCACAGTTTCTGTCTTTGAAAGATTTCAGTTCAGTGCTGCTAAAAGATTTAGGTGTGCAGTCTGGGGAATTTTCAATTCAGTGGTGTCAATGTCATTAGGTGTAAATGGCAGAGAATTAGCTGAGCTTGGGTCAGAGTGTTTGTGGCAGAATAGAAAAGCCCTACCCCTTGAGTCTGAGTTGGCCATGTAACTTGCTTTAACCAATAGATGTGGAAGCCCCAAAGTCTTTGTCCTTTTTGAGCACTGCCCTGGGATCACCATTCAATGAATATAAGTCCTGAATTTAGGGCCACATTGAGAGAGAAGCTCAACTATGTCGTCTGTATCAACTGATCTGCCATCCAAGTACAGGTGCATGAGTGAGTCCACCAGAGATAGCAGAAGAACTGCCCAATCAACCTGCAGAACTGTGAGAAATAATCAATTGTTGTTTTAAACCCTTTGAGTTTTGACGTGGTTGGTTTGCAACAGTAAACTGAGTTTGTATTTCTAGAGTATTTTCATTTTAGCTGTACGAGTTTTTGTCTTAGTTTGGACTGCTGTAACAAGAATACCATAGACTGGGTTGCTTAAACAATAAACATTTATTTTTCACAGTTCTGGAGGCTGAAAAATCTAAGATCAGGGGGCCTGTAAATTCAGTATCTGGTAAGAACCTGCTTCTGGGTTCATAGATGGCCATCTTCTTACTGTGCTCTCATTATACCTATTATACAGGAACAAGGGAGCTGTCTGGGGTCTCTTATAAATGCACTAATCACACTCATGAAGGCTCCATCCTCATGGATGGATAATCACTTCCCCAAAGCCCCACCTCCTAATACCATCACACTGGTGGTCAGGTTTCAACCTGTGACCTTTGGAGGGATAAAATATTCAACCTACAGCCAAGTTTTTATCAGGTGTGTAGGACAGAAAAGAAATCTAAAACTATCTCTAATTGTTGAGAAGAATATACTTATCCTTTACTTTCAAATTTTTGTGTACCCTGGATGTTTTCCAGCCATATTTTGGAGGAAGAACACAAGGCTGCTATTTTGGAACTGAGCCATCATTTATGGGGCTCTCCTTGGATTAGCAGTGACTTTGTTACCTCCAGTTGCTGCTTGTCATCATTTTCATATGTTGAACTCTGACTGTCATGTGATGTCTGGATGTCTCTGAGATTCTAAAATTGCCCTATGATTTCAGGTTCAAATCAAGAGGCCTTCACAATGCAATGAAGCATTTTTTTGCAATTGGCATAAGTTGTGTAAAACATAAGAAATCATTCACCTTTCTAAATCTCAGTTTCCTCAACTGTAAAGTGGATTGTGGCCCTGGCTGGTGGCTCAGTATATAGGCACTGGCCTGTAAACCCTAAGGTTGCTGGTTCTATTCCTAGCCAGGGCACATAACCAGGTTGTAAGCCAGGTCTCCAGGCAGGTCTATAGCTGGAGGCTGGTGAAAGGCAACCATACATTGATGCCTCTCTCCCTTTCTTCCTCCCTCCCTGACCTTCTTTCTGAGAATAATGAATAAAATCACTTAAATAAATAAAAATTAAAAATAAAGTGGATTGCATAAGTCTTATGAATTTTGAATTCCTTTCCAATTCAAAACATCTGAATCTCCTGCTCATTTCATTTATCCTGAGAATTTTATTAGTGAAAAGTGTTGCATAATGCTATTTGAAACTTGTAACTTTAAAAAAAGCCTTATGTATTTATTATATTATATTATATTATTTATTATTATTATTTTTAAATATTTTATTTATTATTTTTAGAGAGAAGGGAAGAAGAGAGATATCAATGTATGGTTGCCTTTCACCTGCCTCCAGCTACAGACCTGGCTGGAGACCTGGTCTGCAACCTCATCATGTGCCATAGCATGGGAATTGAACCAGCGACTCTTGGGTCCACAGGCTAGCACCTTATCCACTGTGTGACCAGCCAGGGCCTATGTATTATTTTTATAATTAAAAAATTTTTGAATTGGTTTTAGGTATATAGGTCAGTGATTAGACAGTCATATACTTTACATAGTGTTTCCCTTGAGATTTTCAGTACCCACTTGGCACTATACATAGTTATTGCAGTATTATTGACTGTATTTCCTATGCTGTACTTTCTATCTCCATGACTATTTTGTAACTACCAATTTGTGCTTTTTAGTTCCTTCACCTTTCTCACCCAGTCCCCCAAACTCCCTCCCCACTGGCATCTATCAGTCTGTTCTCTATATCTATGAGTCTGTTTCTGTTTTGTTTGTTCATATATATATATATATATATATATATATATATATATATATACCAAATTTTATTTTATTGTTGTGTTACATCCATCCCCTTCTTGCTCCCCTCTCATTCACTTATATATTTTAAATTTTACATATAAGTGAAATCATTTGGTATTTCTTCTTCGCTGACTTACTTATTTCACTTGGCATACTTCCTTCTATCCATACTGTTGCAAATGGTAAAATTTCATTCTTTTCCATAAAGTATTACTCATTATTGATTTTATGTGTTGCTTTCGATTTCTAATTTCCTCCTTTAGTCATTTTTCCATTTTCCCTAACCCTGGTCTATTTATCATTTTTATCAATAATCCTGTATAATATGTACCCTGCAAAATGATTAAACTGGAAGACATCATGTATGTAACAGGGTACATACGTTTCAGTGTGAAACGAAGTGTAAGTATAGAAATAGAAAGACTGTGATCATTTTTGTAATCTAGTACAGTATCCGAGATTATGTTTTTGGCTCTTGACCATCACTACATCATCTCTCACTGAGCAGGAACTATATCTTAATTTCCTTGGAAAAGCCATTTCCTTCCATTTTATGAGATTGATAACAACCTCTATTTCACTTCAAACATACAATAAGTTAATTTAAGAAAACTTACAAAATGAAGATAAGCATGAAGAAGCGTAAAAATAATGTCTAATTCTGTCACTCAGAGATAATTATTGTTATCCATTTTTATATGTAAGGATCTAATAAGAATAAGAAATATGCCCTTATATTTCTTAGTATTGTGGTTACATAAAATGCTATATATATATAATAAAATGTACTCACAAACTCTTATATGTCCATTGTTTTTCAGTGGGCAGAGTGGAGGGGGAATAGGGAGGGGGAAGGAGGAGGCAAAGAAAGGGAGCAGTTTAGTCAAGGAAGTAGCATGGAAGAACCATGGACATGGATAACAAGTGGGATTGACTTTGGTGGGGACTGGGTGGGTGGGGAAGGGGACAGAGGGGAGGAAAAAGGGGATGGATGTAATACATCAACAATAAAATTAAATTAAAAAATACTTTTGACCATTTTTCTCTAGAACTTGTCCATAGTGAGTCTTTTAATATATTGATTAAGGCACAGATGAAACAAAAGAACCCCAAATATAACGCCTTTGATAAGACATATAAAATAGATGGATAAGGTACTTATTTGTACCTCAGGTGAAAATTTGAAGGTATGTGGGTAGTTTAGTTGAGCAGACATTTCTGCTTTACTAGGTCATTCAGCAACCCAGACTAGTAGGTCAACTTTGCCGTCTTTAATATGTGGTTTCTAGATTTTGGTCCAAGGTGGCAGCATAGTGTGGCTATTTCTCAGAAAGCAAGAAGAAAGAAAGAAGTTCCTGGAAGCATTTTATCTTTTGAGATGATCTGAAAATTGCCCATGACTTCCTGTCACATCCCAGGCTAAACTTAGGCAAACAGCTACACTTAGCTATAAGGGTGTTGGTGTACCAGATAAAACTTAGGGAATATATTACCAAAACAAAGAAACAGAAAATGGGTAAGAAGGAAATTCACAATTTCTCTCATATTAACCAAATTGTACATATCCAGATTACAATTCCTCCTTTAGCAAGTAACCCTAATGTGGTAAATATCTTTTGCTTTGTTCTGCCCTGTGTTTATTCCTCTCTGTTGGAGTAATAATAGCACTTAAGTTTTTCTTTGGAAAATTCTCAATCCACAATCCCCTCGCTACACTTCCCCTCGCTAGAGGGGTGAGTATGTGATCTTGTCCTGATCAGTGGAACTTAGACCTGGCTATTTTAATTGGAAATATTGAGAAGGTAAAGCTTTCTTTTTTCTTTTGCTAGGACAATTGCATTGTTGAAAGACAAGAATCTACTGGGAAAAATAGAGCCAAAGAGGCCCTGGCTGGTGGCAGTGGATAAGGCATTGGCTTGCGAACCCAAAGTTTGCTGGTTTGAGTCCCAGTCAGGGCACAGAACCAGGTTGCAAGTCGAGTCTCCAGCCAGGTCTGTAGCTGGGGGCAGGTGAAAGGCAACCAGACATTGATGTTTCTCTCCTTCTCTCTTCCCCTCTCTCTAAAAATAATAAATAAGGTCTAAACAAAAAATAGAGTCAAAGAATGGAGAAATAGAAAGATGAAGATCTAAAGACATTGGTTCAGCCCCAGTTGAAACCATTCCTGAACCTAGACTCTCCCTGGACTTTTTTTTTTAAGTTTCTTTTATTTAAATATTTTGTTTATTATTTTTCAGAGAGAGGGGTAGGGAGAGAGGCAGAGAGGGAGAGAGACACCAATGTATGGTTGCCTTTCATCTGCCTCCAGCCACGGATCTGGCTAGAGACCTGGCTTGCAACCTGGTTATATGCCCTGGCTGGGGAATCCAGTGACCTTTGGGTTCGCAGGCCGGCACCTTATCCACTGTGCTACCAGCCAGGGCCTTGGACTTTTCAATTATATAATTTAAAAACTCCATTTATTTTTGTCATCTTGTATTAGATTTCTCTCAATCAAAACTGAAAGATTTCTGATTAATCCACTCATCATAATCCTTACTAAAATCTATTTCCATTAGGTTTCATTGCTTTCCTATCTGGGAGTGTTTGAATTCAAATTCTATCATATAAGGTCAAGACTGTTCCCCAGTGTGGCCTCAATGGCATATTTATTTTTGAGCCTCTTCTAATCTTCATGTCTTTGGTGGAATGCTATCACAGGCTCTGGTATTGGGCTTTAGGTGGCAAAAATTGTAACTATATTTATGTCTACATTTCTGTCCTCCTCCCAATTCTTCCATTACCCTTTAAAATTTCTTCCACCAAATACACAAATATAGAAAAAAAGATAGGAATTAAGGAAGGGGGAGGGCCAAGTCATGGTGATAAAGGAATAACTTAAATATAAATTAAAAAATTATTTTGAGCCACTAACTTACCTTTGTTCCAACTCTTCAGTTGCAGTGATTGGGTGGTATAATTGGTTGAAAGAGTCAAGGCAAATTGAAAATTGACAGTAAAAATGATGCTACCAGTATTGTGAGCAGCATGAATAGGCTGTTTAGAGGGAGGCTAGTGGCATCCAGCAGAGGCCAAGCTATTTGAGTGCCATTAAATTCATTATATGGCTTTTTGTGTTGCTTTCACTTTTATTCCATCTCCTAACAATTTGTGGGTTAAGACCAGCCATTTCCTTATGCCTAGATTTCTTGTAGTGTACCTATGAGCACCATGGCATGCAGAAATGCTGTTGATTCATTACTAAGATAGAGAAACAAATCACTGTACTATCTACTTTGCCTTTTGTTACAGTAACTGATTTTGAGATTTGCTGTAAGATTATCTATAGACACACAGAACATTACAATTAATTAAGAGAACCCCAGATACAGGGATTCCCTTTTCCTGAAGTGTATGGAGCTTAATCTTCGATAAACATGCATGCAAAATTAATGTTCCCTGGGATGGGAGGCCAGTTAGATGCATGATACTGATTTTAGTCTTCTGATAGGAAATCTGGTAAAGTAATAAAAATTGGTATTGTTTTGTAAAATGCAGGGCATAGTGAAGCTCACAGGTTGTACAAGTACTCTATTCGTGTTAGATACTCTGCAGTTCACCTATTATGAACTGTGTCCATTTCTGGCCACATGACCTACTATTGGCTGCTTCCAACAATACTTTGGAGTTGGGTGGTGGGTAAGAAGGGTGGGGAGGAGTGGCATAAATAATGAACATCTCCTTTAGACTGGCTAACACCCTTGGACTCTATTATTTACATGTACCAGTAAAGCTCCTTCCGGCAATATTTTGAAAAGGACTTGAAGCTTCATCTTCATAAATTATTTTGAGCAGTGTAGGTGAATTTCAGCACTATATGAACATATTATAGTCTTATTTTTAAGAGATGTGCTTCCCTATCCCCATAACAGATCTTTCAGTGGACCTTTTGTTATTTTCCCTTGTTATTGTGTCTCGGCAGGAACCATATTGGAGAAAATCAGCAGATCAACAGAATGCTGCCAGTGTGCTGGGGCTTTTGTTTGTGCCAGTGTAAACATGAGCAGCATTTCATTCACCCCCCTGCGCTCATTATTTGAAGCCATTTCCACAGCATGGTATCTAACAATACTAAGGAAAAGTTGAGGCTACTATTACCTGAATGAAACTGAGAATAAAAGAACCCATTCTTAATGGAGAGAAAATTTGTCCATGCTCAAACCAAAGGAAATCACTACAAATCAACTATAAATATATATTTGTTAAATCCAAGCAAACTGATTCGTTGGACTCTAATACATACTCAGTCTTTGAGTTTTATTTTCTGAATTTATCTTGATTATTTTCTGTGGATTTCCTTATAAGATATTTTTATTTCTGTAAGTTTTTCTTAGAGTTAAAAATCTCAGCAGCATTCTCCAAGCCCTGAAATGTAACCAGGGCATTCCATTTTAATTCTATTTGTGAATCTTACTCCTAATGGCCCTAAAGAAATACAATAGGATGAAAATGAATAATATGATTAAAAATACAACTCTCTCCTTCCATTTAGAGATTTTTTAAAAATGCCCATTTTTTGTTGTTGTTGGAAAATGAGTTTTGTAGGTCAACCCACATGTAGCCAGTTTATTGTTTTCTCAGCCAATCACAATCACAGCAGGTGGGAAATTTTGAGTTAGCCAATCAAAATTTAATGTTTGATATCATTATAACCCTTTTAAAAGAGAAGACTGATATGGATTAAATCTGCTTGTGGATGGGTGTGAGTGCTAAGAGCAAAGTGAGATCTGTGTTTGAAAGCTGTTAGCACTAAGAATAGTCCCAGTAGACAGCAGTGGGGAAAAATGAAACAACTGTAATAGAACAATAAAATAATTTTTAAAATGTAATAATAATTATGTGAGATGATAGTGGTGTTAGCTAATGCCATGACTGTAAACATATTGCAATGTATAAATATATCAAAACACATTGTACACCTTAAACTTGCATATCTGTCAATTATTTCAATAAAAATAAATTAATTTTAAAAAGTAAAAATAAATAAAAATAAAAAAGTTATTGGTAACCTTTTCAAGAAAATAATAGCTATTATCTTTGCAATGATAATGTTTTCTTTCAGAGATAATATCTGAGGTTGACATTCTTCCTATATATTTGCAGCTCAGCAAACTTTTATTATGAATATACTATGCTCTAGCCCTGCAATGGGCTGTATAAATATTTATAAAATTTTCTATTCTCCTAACAGTCTTGCATATTATTTCCTCTGCTTTATGCAGGAAAAAAACCCCACTGAAGCTTGGAGAGATTAAGTAACTTAGCATCATGAGCTGCTAAGTGACAAAACCAGAGTTTGGACCAATGTCTACCAAATATTAAAACCCATGTTTTTTTCAGCACCAAATTGCCTCTCTAAACATACAAAATATTCATTATTAATTTTGGCAATGGCTCAAATATTCATTTTAGTGGAAAAGATTCTGTGGGAGTTGAAAGAACGTAAGGCAAACATAAGGCACTCTGCCATTGGTATTCTGCAGAGTTTCTCTGTTTATTTCAGTCCCATTTTAGAATATTGCATTTAATTACCTGTCAAACATATATCTTAACTTTCTGGAGGCAGGAGGGGTCAGCCCAATTAGTGCTGATATTTTTCCACTTAGTTCTCTGAATATACCTAATGCATTTTAAGTCTGTCCTCAACAATAGCAATTTTTAATAGAGAGCCTCTTAAGAGTAAATCTATCAACCCTGAGAAACTTTGAAGTAAATTAATTTAATTTTGTAACCACATTGGAGAATCATTAAGAACATTCAAAGCTGGGCTATTTCGATCCTTTTTATCTATGTTTCAGGATAAACAAACATAATTTCTGAACTCCTTAGAACACACTCTATGCTTCCTTAGTAGAGTCTGGAGACTACCCCCCCTTCCCTGTAAATTGAGCCAGTTCAATAGCTTTGTAATCTTTTTTTCAATGTTGAAATTGTTAATCTATAGGCTGTTTTCTTCTGACCATGTCCTTGCATCCTTATATCATGCTTGCTAAAAAAAAAAAAAAAAAAATGGGAGCCTCTTGCCCTTGAATATATTCTTGAAGATCCTTGGAGATCAAGGGAGGCTCTCAGTTTAGTTGGCTTAGGACAGAATGTTGATGAGGCCAAGGCAATACAACTATGTTAGGAAGCAGTTAAGATTTTTGGCTTGGTTAGCAGAAATTGTTTCCAACTGGAGAATTCAGATTTCTAATGAACATGACCTTTGCCATGGCATCTAGATGTTACCAAGGAGAAAGATCTCATTAGATGTTTGCTGTCTGTACTAGGGACATTATGCAGTTTATAAGCTTGTCTACAACGTATTTGATGACTTCATTATTTTACACATTTTTTAAAAATGAGGGTTTTTACTTCATCTCTAGAAAATTATTTATCTCATATCTGCTGAATATGTCAAAAACTTTCTTCAAATACTCCCAAGTCAAATGTGCAGTGAATTTTTTGAATAAGCCATGGGAATTGGTCCAGACACATGGTCCTATTTACTATCCTATTAATTATTGCCCTGAAATCCAATATATTTTCTGAAATATGAATTCAATTTCTTAAGGATTAGACATGTTGGACTTTTTATTTATTTTTTAAAAGATTTTATTTTATTATTTTTAGAGGGAGGGGAAGGGAGAGAGGAAGAGAGAGAGACATCAATGTATGGTTGCTTTTCACCTGCCTCATGTTGGACTTCTTAATGCAAGATTTTTGCTGACAGTTCGGCTCCTTGTCTGTGGTTGGGTTAAGTTCAATTTCATTCCTGATATCATAGAGTACTTTATAGGTTTCAAAGATGTGTTCAAGGTTACTGTCTTATCTGACTCTCAAAACAACTTTGTGAGGTTGGTGAAGCAGATACTTTTATATTATTTTTATGCACATGGAAACTGAGAAAATAAGTGGTTAAAGAATCATTACTTAAACAAAATCTGAGAATTCATTCAGTATTCCTCTACTTGTCAATACAGCTTGATAAATCCTTGTAAGTTACATTCACAGTGGTTGTGTTAGGGGATACTGATATCAAATTTAAGGCAAAATATTATAAACTATTTCACTGGTGTTTTATTATAGCCTTCATCTGATGACAGGTTCACAGAAGGAGTGAGGAATTATTACATAAATACTTAAAGAAAAATGTTTTCAAGAATGTTGCTGGTATTATTTTCCACATTCAAAGTTCTTGTTAAGTTCTTTTGGTAGACATTGATCCCTTAAGTAATTGATGTATAAATTCTTTATTGCTCTGTAAACTACCATTGCAATAGCTGCAAGCATGTTAACAAGGGCTTGGGATTTTGTGTATGATATAGATGTTATGAAACTAGTTTAATATAATGTCTTAAAATCTGTTCAAATAGTAAAAATTGATCCAGAACAGCTACTCAGAAGTCAAAATGAGTCATTGGTAACAATCTTCAGTATATGGAAAGCTCCTGGCATAAAATAATTTGTACTGACTGAAAAGAAATATGTGGTCAAAGGCATTCATTATTTTAATAATTTTCAACCTGTACTATGTGTCGAAGAGGCCATAAAGAAGCACAACTTTGTAACAAGGAGCTTATGCTCTCATCATCTATACCTATATGCATATCATTAAAAAATAATGCAATGACCCTCAATTGATATTTACCCCTTACTGACTAAATGGCTGAGTAGCTTGGGAAAAATCTCTCCATCCAGTAGCAAGGAGGCTTGGGATTTTCTCTACATTTTGTTTTATTGTGGTAAAATACATATAACATGAAATTTACCATTTATCCATTTGATATATGCAAATTAGTGGCTTAAGAATGTTTATGATGTTGTGCAACCAGTGCAACTATCCATTTCTAGAACTCTGTATAGCTTCCCATTCATCCCTCCCTCCAACCCTTGGTAACCTCTTTTTTTCTGTTTTTATGAATTTGCCTATTCTAGGTACTTTGTATAGTAAGACCATATAACAGTTGTTTTGTTGTGTGTCTGGCTTACTTTACTTATCATATTTTCTTCAAGGTTCATCTATATTGTCAGAATTTCATTCCTTTATAAGGCTAAGATTCCATTGTATGTATATACTACATTTTATTTATTCATTCATGTGCTGTTCACTCCTTCTCTTCTGCCCTCTTTTCTTGAACTGTTGATGCCTGAGACCACTCCATAACTGTTTCTTATTATAGGCTCAATCCTGGGCAAGAGTGAAGGGGAGGGAGACTTGTCCAGATTTAACATATACAAATTACAAGATGGTGAATTAAATTTGAATTGCAGATACACAGCAAAGACTTTTGTTAAGTATAAGAATGTTGCATGAAATATTTGAGATATATTTAAATGGTAGTTGTTTATTGAAACTTAAATTTACCTGGGTGTCCTGTGTTTTGTCTGGTAACCCTAGGAGAGAGATCAAGTTCTTCAAACATCCCCCTCAGACAGCTAGCCCCGGGACCCTTCCTGTGCTGAGCTATTCATTAACCAGTATCAGGAGAGTTCCCCATTCTACACCTGTAGCCTCCAAGGCTGAGTCTCACTCAGGAGTTTGAGCCTGAGGAGAGATAAGTATGGTAGAGATGGAGACATCAAGTATCCCTGTGCTAGAGGAGGTATGTTCCTGGCACCTCAGATTACTATTCAGTGCACTTTACTGTAGAAATATGAAGTTGAAGGCATTGTCTAACCAGTTCCAAAGCCAATTGCACATTTTTAGATATTTGTTAAAATACCTCACCTTTTAATACCAAAATCAGTATTAGTTTGCTAGGGCTGCCATAATAAATACCACAGAGTGGGTGTTTTAAACAAGAGAGGTTTATTTCCTCACAGGCCTGGAGGCTAGAAGTCTGAGATACAGATGGCAAAAGGGTTGATTGCTTTTGAGGACCCTTTCCTTGGTATGTGGGTGATCATCTTATTCCTCTGTCTTCACATGGTCTTTCCTCTGCTCTTATCTGTGTCCTAATCTCCTTTCCTTATAAGGACACCAGTGGATTAGGGCTCACTGTAAAGAACTCTGGTAACCTTAATTATTCCCTTAAAGGTCCTATCTCCAAATACAGTCATATTCTCAGGTGCTGTGGGCTAGTACTTCAACATATGAATTGGGGAGAGGGGCACAATTCAGCCCATAATAGTTACTTCCAAATAGCATTTTATTTATAACATATATATGAGGTCTGTCCAGAAGGTATCCAGCTGTGTAATATGAAAAAAAAGAAAAAGAAAAATAGAGATATTGATTGAAGAAGATACAAGAAATATTGTACATAGGACAATGATGCCTCCCTCAGTCCCCTTCAAAGTAGGCACTTTGGAACCTCACACAGTTCTCCCAGTCACCATCAGCTACTCCGTCATATTTTCCCCAATCTCATTGATGGTCTGAAATCTCTCCCCTTTCAAAGGTGATTTTAGTTTTGGGAAAAGCCAAAAGTTGCAGGGTGCCAAATCTGGGCTGGGAGGGCTGAGTCACCTGGGTGATTTGATGTTTCACCAAAAAGTTCTGCATGAGGTGTGATGCATGAGCAAGCATGTTGTCATGATGAAGCTGCCAATCACCAGCTGCCCATAACTGTAGCCTTCTGAATCATCCAAATAGTTTCCACGGAGGAATGTTCAAGCTTCATGCAAAATTTGATGTAGATTCATTGCTCCCCTTGTTCATTTTGAATGTGATGGTCTCACAGTACACATACTCACTCAAGGGCATCTACTGCCCCCATTGACTAGTACAGTGAAGTCATCATTGTTCACACACACGCATTCCATTCCACTCTCCTTGGCTGCCAGGTTACATCGATGTTGCACAAACCATTCTTGTTATATTAACAATCAATCAAATAAGCAAGCAACATTTAATGGGTTAAGCCCCATTCCTGATGCATATAAAGTGCTCTATAAATGGTAATTAGTATTAATACATCTGCATTTATAATAAAAGCTTGACCTGACCTCTTACTCAACTTCCACTTTATTTTTCTCAACTGTTGAAGACACGGAGCCTAGTTAATGACAACCATGGGTTTCTAAAATTCCTAGGGGCCTATACTGGACAAAATAGCAATGTCAGAGTTATGGTATGCACTGAATTACTTCAGTTATATTGCATCCCTTTGACCTGCTCCTCTTTGGGTGGTGACCTTCACGAGACAGTCTTTCTGTCTAGGCCTAAATTGAAGGCAGAATAACTGCTCTCCTTTTTCATTGTAGCTGTAAACTTTGTAGGTCATAGTTCTGCCTTCAAGGAGACTTTTAGAGTATGATAATTCTGGGAACAGAGGAGTTCCTTAAAAGCTCCCATTCTGATAAAGACCAACCCATCCTCTGAAATGTTCTCTTTCTCCGTGTGCTCTGTTTTGCTGACTATGTACCTCTTTCCCCCTTCAAGCTACATACAGCCAGTGACTGACTCTTCACCGAACTGGCAAAGATAGTCTCTCCTCCAGAGAGCTAATAGTCGAGACTTTTACATTTAAGGCATGATTATCTTATCTATAAATGACTTTTCTTCTCACTTATTTTACATAGCCTTCTATTATCTTGATTTGCTCCCTGTTTCTGTTATCAGAAATCTATGACTCCTTGTCTTCCTCTGGTCACAATAACTTTAGGAACCATAAAGAACACTGTCTCAGGGTGATTAATTGGGTGGGATTCTTCAGACTGATTTAATCAGCACTGGGTAAGAAGAGGCAAAACTTTTGTAATTTTTCTACTTATACGCATAAATTAAGTTGGAAATAGACAACCATGTAAATGCATATTCTTCCTGGCTTTTAGCAAAATTTATAACATGCAACATCTGTTCTCTTTGCCTGAGTAAATCAAATTTACTCTCTTTTATCTTCAAGTTTATCAATAGAAGGTGGAGGAAGAGTAACAGGCAATTATGAGACTTCAAGCTCCCTGCCTCAAGGCTAATCAAATACACATTCTATACTTTGGTAATAATACCTTGTAATTTGGTGAATACAAATCTTCTGTTATATGCCTTTAGTCATTTGTAAAATGACTTTATTGAGGTTCATTTATCAAAAAGGTTAAAGAGCTAATTTGCTTTAGGTTAATTTCTTAACCCCCAAAAGAACTTCCCTGCTTCTAAATGTTTTCATTATCTCCTCACACAGTTCAGAAATGGTTTTATGAACTTTAGACCACCTTGATGGTAAAGGGACTGACAATGATGGCAGAATCTATCTCAATACATCATGATTCTTGATGCAAGGAATGCAATTTAAAAAACAGCAATAGCTAACATTTAGTTTCTACTGTGTTTCAGACCCATTTTAAGTGCTTTCTATACTTTAACACTTAGCTGTGTTTTGATAATAATAATTCTATTCCCAGTTTTTATGGAAAAAGAAACAGGCTTAGCTAAAAATGACTTGTCAATGTGTCACTGGCATTAAGTGAGTAGGCATGTGAATTCATGCTTAGTTTTGTACCCTACCCTACCCTCCTTTAAGTGCCCAAGTCACTGTGCAAAATGTACCAGATTAAAATTTTAATATTGAAACAAAAATGTTGCTACTTTTCAAGTTTCCTGTTGGCACCACCTCTTTAGAAATCAAGCCCAAAGAAGGCCTTCCATGAAGTTGCCATGGCACATTGTTATCTGGAAGACTGAGGTCAAAATGGTTTCAGATGAGTGGATCTGAATGAAGTACAAACTTCAAAAGACAATGAGTGGCGAGGACAGGGGTTGGCTTTGTTTCGCTTGCCAGTCTACTCCCAGGGCTAAACATTACACCTGGCACATAGTAAGTGCACATAACAATATTCATGGAATTGAATTGAAAATCAACTTGGTATATGTTTAACTTGGTTTTTATTGTTTAGAATTTCACCTCTTTCTTTTTAAAATATTTCATTTATTATTTTAGAGAGAGGCGAAGGGAGAGAGGCAGAGAGGGAGAGAAACATCAATCTACGGTTGCCTTTCACCTGCTTCCAGCTAAAGACCTGTCTGGAAACCTGGCTTGCAGCCTGGTTATGTGCTCTGAGTGGGAATCTAACCAGTGACCTATGGGTTCACAGGCCAGTGCCTATCCACTGAGCCACCAGCCAAGGCTGAATGTCACTTCTTTTGTTTTAATAAAATTAATACTTGCTTATTATAAAGAATTTAAGCTATAAAAAAGGAAAAGAAATCACCCCAAACCCTACTACCTAAAAAGAGTCAGTGTTAAGATTAGTGACCATCATTGCAAATATTATTCTGTGCACCTATATAGAAAGAGGAATATGTAGGATAATCCCATTTTAAAGCTTTAAATGGATTATGCTACACAAGCCATTTATTAAATATAATTCTAATTTCAACTGAATTTAACAAAATTACAATACAATGAACTAAACCTAATAGCATTGTTACAATTTAAATCAATTTTTCTTTACCACAGAGTTATTATTTTCTTTTTTTTTAATATGTTTTTTTTGAGATGATAATCACATTCTTTTTTTTTTCTTTTATTGTTGTTGTATTACATCCATCCCTTTTTTTCTCCCCTCTGTCCCCCTCCCCACCCACCCTTTCCCCCCAAAGTCAATCCCACCTGTTGTCCATGTCCATGGTTCCTTTATACTAGGTTCTTGTCTAAACTGCTCCCCTTCTTTGCCTCTGCCTCCCCCCTCCCCCCTCCCCCTTTCCTCCTGACTACTGCAGGCCTATTCCTTATATTCATACACTTGGTTCTGTTTTGCTTGTTGTTAGTTTTGCTCATTATTGTCCCGTAATGGGTGAGAACATATGATACCTGTCCTTCACTGACTGGCTTATTTCACTAAGCATAATATTCTCCAGTTCCATCCATGTTGTTGCAAAGGGTACAAGTTCCTTCTTTCTTTCTGCCATATA